>JAQGCE010000604.1:0-11432 GCA_034699185.1 Eupelops torulosus
CTAGTGATGACTAAATTGAATATTTGTTTCCAAACACTGAAACATAGATTATTAGACGAACTGAAAGACAGTGACTGCAAAACGTTAGCATTAAATGAGTTTATGTTTTGCTTTTTTTCACAGAAAATATATGAAGTTTTCCAGTTATTGGTATTTATTTATTTGATGACAACAACAGCGGACAGTTATACCGAAATATGGACTCAACTCACATATTAGGATAACTGAACTCTCAGAGTCAGGGCTTAGTCAAAGACCAGAGCGATAGGAAATATTTTTTGGGAGCCGTTAATGCAATTGGCTGTTAGTTGGCTGTCGACCAGAAAAAAGTCTCATCAATGATGAAATGAAGAGCACATCATAGATGCGAACACACTATGACTGCACAACGTATGCAGAGCTGCACATTTCAAAGACAATCGAACAGTAGATGGAATCAAAGGCAAAGGCTGTGCGAAATCATAGCACTATTGGGCCCTATTATGGGTTTTGTGTTAACAAAGAACAATATAATATTGATGCCACACAGCACTGGCACTTTGATAGAGCACTGGCATCATTACAGTCATCACAACGAGTATAACACTGGCATCACATCAACTCTGATGTGTTCTGCCTGTGCTTATGGCAATCGCATCCCTAAGCCTGTGCCTCTGCTCACTCTGGCATTCAGACAAAATGTTACGCATCTATTGGTTTTACTACTCATAGGGCCATACCATTGACTTAAGTCGGTAGAGTTCGGGAGTTCTCTACCAGTGCTGGTGAACGAGAGAGATGTTTGACATACGAGAGCGAAAGAAGGAAGGGAGAGAGAGGGAGAGAGAGAGAGAGAGAGAGAGAGAGAGAGAGAGAGAGAGAGAGAGAGAGAGAGAGCTTTTTTGAGTGATGTGAGAGTGAGAGCACTGCCGAAAGAGGAACAGTAAGTCAGCTATATTTTATAACAGAAGCGAATCGCTCCCTCACTATATTCTAGTGCTGAACACAAAACTAAAGGCTATTATTTATTCGGAATATCAATATTTTTTATTCGCCTGTTTTGTAATATTTTGTATAAAAATATTGTTATTTTGAAATATTTACAATTTTTTTAGTTTCCATATATTTTTCTAAAGGAAATAAATGTCGAAAATTGTAACAATATTTCTTCACATTTATTAGCGGGTCATTCATATCGAGCACACATTTGTCGGCGAATTTGATTTCCAAGTAATCGAAAAAAGAGATAAATTTGTATCTTCATTGGCTTTAAGAGTATAATGAAATCGAAATATTTTCCTCTCTTTTATTGCTATTAAATCAAATAAAAGATAATAAGAGAGCTATCATTAGATCCATTGATAGTTTGACTGTTGACTCAAAAATATCTGTTGTTTTCATCCTTTAATACTAATCTTTTCGCTAAATTAGTCAATAAATTTGTATTATTATTAGTGGAGACAAAGGCAAGTGAACTGCAAGAGCACAGCCACAGAGTCTGAGAGGCAGCGGATGAGAAATCCAATAACAATCGATTTTACTTAAGAAATCTTTGCACGAAACAAAACAATTTATTAGATTTTCATTTTTATCATAACAACAAATAGATGTGAATGAATGTCACAAAAGTAGTTCACATCTCAAACATTTCAAGAGACCAGAAATGAGTACAAAAATTGAATTAACTCTAAAAATATTTTCTATATTACTATTTCTTTTATAATATTACTCTTTCTTAACTTTGGCCCTTCCTTTTGTGGACTAACTCTTCAATCTTTGATCGATCTATAGCTCAGATATGAGACTAAACTAATAAAAACAAATAAACGTTATTATAGTCATAAAAGAGTGACTAAAACAGAAGCACAGAGTTATGAAAAATGTTTTTCTTCATAATATGAAAGCAAGTTTTGCCACTTTTTTGCTGAACTCATACTTCAATCTCTATCATCGAATCGGAGAAAATGGCAAAAATGTGAGACTAAGGCGAAAGAGCGGATGACTTTACTGTCTACGAGCACTGAACTTATTGGACTGTTGTGTTGATAAGTGATAGACATTTACTTCCAAACACATACAGAAAGAGAAAGACAACAAATCTTTTTTCATAAATGCTATGATTTGCTATTCCTTTTGAGCGACAAAATTACAGCCGTTTTCTTGTTTTGTCTTTTATTCAAAAATAACAACAAAAAAAGAAAAAACAGTTTATTCTGATATACTTTCTTTCTTTTTGTTCATGCTATTTATTCGGATAAATTTTTATTTTAGCTTACTTAAAATGAAAGTCTATATTAGGACTGTTAGCGATGAGAATTTGTTTTGCAGAAAAAAATATGAGGAAAAAGGCTATGAAGACGTTAGGCATAAAATATGATCGCATTCTTCTCCTTATTTCTTATAAACAGCTTTTGCATTATAATAAAAGTATAGACATTCCCTGAGCGACAAGAGCCAGGGTTGGCTTCTATTAAATTCGCTCAATTTTGTCTTATTTATCACCAATAGATGTGATAAAAGTCAAATTATAAGAGGGATACATTTGTTACCTCTAATTGAGTTTTATGGCATCAAATGTTTGGAAATTTTTCAAAAGTCTACTGAAATTCAATGGTAACGCCTGTAATTAAGGCACGTAATGTAATGTCTGCCCCCTTGTCTAAACCTTAGCTGTAAGAATAACAACTTACTCTCCCTTCTTATGCCCGTTAATGATAGTAACCGATAATTTTCTGTTCGCTGTTTTCTAGTCTTCCCTCTCCTTCTGATACATATAAGCACTGAATGAGAATAAAAGAGATGAGAGAATTGAGTTCATGTTTTCTGATTCTTAAATCAATAAAAATTAGATTCTCTTCTCTGATATCTATAACAGAAAAGAGAAAAAAGATAGCGTTTTGTGTCCACTCATTAGGCCTTTTGGTAGAGTCGTCTCTAAAACGCTGGCGAAGAGAAAATGAATCCACTTTTCAATCATTAAATCGATAGCTTTGAACTAAAATGTGTTTGTAATTGAATTTACATCAAATTGAGATCTGGTTTTAGAAATTAAATTAAATTTTTTTCGACTACTCTTTCTTCTCTTTCAATTTGCTTTTAGAGCACTGGTATGTAAAAGGTTTTACTTTTCGAATGTGTTTTCAGTTTCATATTAAGTGTCACAACATTTTTGTGATGTAATTAATTGCTGTTTCTCTTCAATTCAATGCAGTTTTCAAATAAAATTTGTGACAAATATTTCGTTCACTTCTGTAACTATTTTTTATAACACTTTTAATTAGAAAATAAATAATAATTTTCCACAAATTTCTAATCAAAATCAACAAAAGAGAAAGAATAAAATATATTCCTAAAAAATTTCTCATTTATTTTAATATCTAAACATTTTGGTTATACTAATAAATGCTGAGCGAAAGATATGATTTTAAGCAGTTTTTTGAAAAGGTTATCATAATATTTCACAAGAGCAGAATAACAAAGTAACTTGTTAAACCGAGCTCCGGCTTGGCTTAAAGCCTACTGATAAGCCTAAAGTCAGACATTAAACAAAAGGTTTCAAAAGTTTAATTAAAAATTAAATACTAATTGAAACGAAACTTCATTACAAGGAATGCGTCACAAAATCCTCCAATTTTTGAATAAAGGCTTTTCAAAGTGGAGAGAGAGAGAGAGAGAGAGAGAGAGAGAGAGAGAGAGAAAATATGAAATAAATTTTTCAACCACTAGTCTATTATAGGGAATAATAAATTTCAGACAATTTTCTCTCTAAAAATCTATTGTGCGTTACATTACATAACAGCAGAAGACTATTGTATTAAAAACTATTTCAATTTATATCCAACAGAAAACAGTGTTTTCAATTGACTTTACTCTTTACATATCATAAATTTTCAGTAAATATATTTGCAAATAAAGTTGAAATCGAAAGGAATTGTCTGTAAAAAGACTGAACACAATAGCAATGTATGAGTTGATGGATGAAAATGTTGTCACAATTACCCAGAGATGAGAGTATAGTCTTAAAAGACAAGTCATACAAAATATTTATAGTGTTTGATGTATTGGAAACTATTATTATATATTTTCTTATAAAGTTTTGGCCAAAAATTTCATAAATTATTTTTCATAAATTATTAGACATTTTCTTAAAGAGAAAAAAGATTGGAAACAAAGATATTAAGTGTAATAACACTAATATTTTAAAGAAATACTACTTTACGTAAAGAATTGAATTTTAAGTATCAAATAAAGAAAAAGAAAATATAAAAATGAATTCAATTGAATCTAATGAAAGACAATAAATGGAGGGTTGAGAACAGGGCGAAGTGGGAGAAGAGGGAAGACTAAGAGATGAAGAGAAACAGGAAAGGCATTGAGGAAAACACTCATCAGTTGTGAAAAGTATAAAACACTGTTTTCTTCTTATAAAAGAAAAATTCATAGACTATTCATAATATGTGATGAGTTGTGCCCAAACACTGGAACGGTACTGATCTAGAGTCGACATAACACTGATATGTTAGGCCATGTATGCTCCGTTATTGTTCTCTAGAACCAATTTCTATGGCTATTCCCTTATTGTTATGATAAATTTCAGTATTCATGACTAACCCATAAGGAAATGGCGTAATTCTATCCTTTCTTTTCTTCTTCGCTATTCTTTTGGAAATATATTTTTCTTTTATTTTGGTCTTCTCTTTGGTCTTCTCTTTGCTCTTCTTTTCATTTAGTCCTTCGGAACTTATGTCGATTCGATTGGCATCCGTTGAATGGAATACAAACCCAATCCTTGTATTAATACAGAGACTAAAGAATATAGTTTTCACCTTTTCTTTGCACAAAATAAGTGTATGTCTGTTGACTATACCAAGTGGTCAACAAAACAAGGATAAGACTACTTCATCACTTTTTTAATTAAGGAATGACCAAGACCATTAATGATCAAAATGTATGTTGAAATTTATCAGGAAAATACACTTCAAAAATATATGAAATCCAGTAGTGATATTGAAAATCACACAGAATGAAAGTCACAGATAGTGATCATGCTTGAAATTAGAGTTCATCCGTGCCCTTCGGTAAAGCTCTTATTGCAATACTTTCGATAAGTTTGAGTCAAGTTTGGGTTATGCCCTAACGGAGCAAAATAAACACAAGAAAAGCGATATAAGCAAAATAAAGGCAGAGAGAGAGAGGGGGAGAGAAAGACCTTTTTTGGTATTGGAAAAGAAGTGCCACAATAAACGCGGATATAACTTATTATTAACAATCTTTAGGCGATATTGCGCTCACACACCATATTATGGCCGGGATTAAGCTTATGTGGAGAGAGAAAAGGGGAGATATAACAGTTATGGCTAACACTCCCAACAGAGCTCTCATAAGAGTAGACAGTTTTGTTAAGAAACTCTTCAGAAGTTATATAATAAAATCGATTATATTTTATATTCTCAATACTTTTGTTGTTATATTTGAGTAAAAACTCATATCCAGTGAGAGATTGGACTCGGAATTGAAAAATAGATATATTTTCGAACAAATATTGGAATATTATTTTTGTATTTATATTCTTGGGTAAAGTCTTAGTTATAAAGACAAGTCTACTGAAGATTGATTTTTGAAGAGATAACATAGAATTTAATGAATTTTTTATTATTTTATTGAATTTTTTTGTTTGAAAAGAGATAAAATTCAATATTATTTTGAAAAAAAAACTCTATTAAATAAATAAAAGTCGGAATTCCATTGCAATTATTGACAACCTTGTTCTGTCAATAATTTTTAGATGATTTGAAAATTTGAAATCATTTGATGTAATATACATTTTATACAACAAACAGTGTTTTTCAAATGAAATAAAAGTTTTATTAAATGTATTTTTGGTTTTCTTATTGTGAAGAGAAATAAAGTTTAGGTTTTCTTTTCGAGAGATTTATTTTTTTTCGCTAAACTTCAGGAGTAATAAAAAGTTTGAAAAAATAGTGGTTTTCGATGTGAACGCAAACAACAAAACTATGAACACAAACACCAAATATTCGGAGAATTCAATTGATTTTGAGACCAGAGAATGGGATCAGAGATGAAAAGAAAGGTTTAATCAATAGGACAGCAATAAAGCGTTATTTTTTATGATTCACTGATTTGTATCCTATATTTCAATCAATAGATATTAGAAAAAAAAGTGGCAAAAAAGTCGACACAAAACTCGGTTTCAGACAGTGTTTGCTCTGATAAATGAAAAACAACTGAGATTTTGGTACAAATTGAAGTGAGGTATTAGAGAGAAAAAGACTTTATTTATTTATTTGTGTCAAACTCTTACCTGAATGGCTCAGACACTGGATTAGTAGCAAAAAAGTAGAACACTTATTGATTATAATGATTGCAAGTTTGCGATTAGACATTGTCTTCGCTCTTATTATGTCTGTATTCCTCTTCGACTCTTCACTTAATCATTGAAATCACTGTACATTTAATCACAAACTAATGATTTGTTGGCTTTTGGGGGTAGACGTGAAGCACACAATTTCTTATGTAAGTCAGATATCACATCAAATTCATTAATAATCCAAAGAAATAATGCACAGAATATTATGTCTTTTCATTTCTTTTCCAACGGATTCGTCCCTTAATGTCATTATTTGAATAAAATCTGCAGAAAATGAAAAAAGAAATGAAAAAACATTTAATTAGTTTTTAATTGAAATTGACTTTAATTTCATAAATATTTAAAATCAGATTATTTTTAGAAATAATTATATGTTATAATAGGTTTGTAAAAAAGTAAGCTAGCTAAAAATTTCACCTATAAATGTGAATAATTACAATTGTGAATTTAATTTGCTTGATTATTAATGTAATCCATTAGAATCGGTGAAATAATTATTCAAAATTAGTGAACAAAAATATTTTGCACGAAAATCTTGTGTGAAATTAAACTTTTGTCTATTAATAGGGAAAGGCTTTGCGAAGGCGTTAATGACAGAAACGAAATAATTACTAATTATATGACTAATTAGTGGCAAAAATATTCATTAATAGTCACACGAAATAGGAATTCCACGATTCAAAAGAGTCGAACATTTGTTATGAAAAACTCAAAAGATTTTTGAGTGAAAAATATAGCGAAAGAAATCTATTTTGGACTCAACACCAGATATAACTCAAAAATGAGATACCAAATGGCACTCAAATGATCTGTTCATTCGTTAATACAGTCTGTCATCTAATGGTCCAAAGCAAACGACAAACAACTCATTCGGCATATGATATAAATCATAATAGAATTCAATATTCAATTTGATTGTTTAAATCTGTGCCTCATTTTTCTCTATTCAATACATTACTGTTTTCATTGGCTCACAATCAATGATAACATCCCTCTATATTACAGACAATATAAGATATTTCTAATTTTACCATGATCAAGGTGTCTCAACCTATGTGAACGGTATATGTATGACAACCTTAAGGGGAATACTTGAGATTAGTTTAGTGCATTGGACCATCAAAACCATCGATTGTCTCCATCGGCACCCAATATAGCGAACAGGAAAGTTCTGTTCATTACACCCGAGGGAAATGTAGTGGACTTATTCTGTGAGCTCAGGAACCCAGAACATCAAATAGGGTGAGAGTGATAACTGAATAAAAACCTTAAAACATCAATTATCGTTTACCAAGACAACTTTGTTGACCATTTGAGTAATCAATTAGTTGTAATAAATAGGATTTAAGAGAGGAAAACATCATTTTCGGGATTAATTTTATTCCTTATTTGCAGTTTTTCAACCTAGCTTAGAAATAAATATAAGCATGGTATGTTATTCATTGCCCTACCTTGCATATCGGAACTGACTTAAGATGAAGAAGAATAAAGAGAATGACTCTTCAAAAATAATATCCAAAGTCTCAGCGATTTTGTTCAAAATGGCATTTGACGGATGAAACGGATGACAAACCTCACAAATTATGCTAAAAATGAGGTCACAGATCGAATTTCATAGCACAGCATATACTAAACCAGACTATTCTTTATACTATTTTTCATATGAAAAAAAGTTATATTCTGTGAAATAGGGATAACACATAAAACACATAATCTTTTGGTTTTGTTGACAATATCTCTGCTATTTTCGAAAATTTATATATTTATATATCTATTCATTCATTTTTTTCATTCAAAGTAGGCTTTTATATAATATGTAAACTTCATTATAGAAAATTCAAATTCATATTTTGTTTCCCCTTAGAGTTAATAACATTTATCTCATTATTGATAATTGACTATAAATTGAGAGCATTTTGTTTCTTTGTTATTTTATAGACAGGGAGTAAGAGAGAGGACTCGACTTTTATAAACCAATATTTTTATATCACTTATTACTTAAATCATCAGATTTTCATATAATAAATATTCATTAGCTTTACATTAAATTCCTTTAAATTAATGATTATTTAGAAGTGGATTAAATGTTTTTATTCCTAGTCTTTCACTATAAACAAAATAATGGCTGAAAACATACATCCATTTCATTATCTTGGCAAGTGATTAATTATGCTCATGTCTCATTATAAATTCAAAAAATTGCTTGTTTACAATCGTAATTATAATTATTTTCAAATGTTTTTAAAAGGAGTAATAAAATCTGAATAAACGAGGATTGAAACTAATATATAGTTTTGGCAAATATTTTAGTTTTTTTATGTTGTCTTTTCTCACAAGAAATTAATTCCTAAAATATAGTCGACTTAAATGAGTTTTGTATTTAAGTAGTATTTTAGTGCAAACTTTGCAAAAATGTTATTCTCGTTAAAGTCTTACAGTTTTTGGTCTTCCATTTGTTTGATTTATAGGCGAAACTTATTGCGAGTATTTTTTTTCTACTGAAAAAAAACATAAATATTTTTTCCGTTTTTTACGAGAAATAAAAATTTATTAATAAAATATAGTCTAAGAAATTACAGAGAAATATATTTCTTTACTGTTTTTTGTTTTCAAAAAGATCTCGAATATAGCCATCAAATCAATAATTAAAGTTCTCTCTTATATCATGTGAAGAGTCATATAATTTATGTCAGACCTTATTCCTGAGCCGATACCGCTTTACCTCCAAGTTAAAGTTAGAATATTTTTCTTTTATCGGAGAGGTTATTAGTTTTCAATATTAAAGGGTGAGAGCAGAGGACATACCATTCCTATCAAATTCAGTTTGCATATTGAAAAACAATTTTTATAGTCTAAATGAAATTCAGTGCACTTTTGCTCTACTTTTCATTGAATCTAAAAAATCGAATAAAATTAAAAGTTTAAAAACAAAACTTTGAAATGATTAATGAAATTGTTCAGAAGAATCTAGCAATTTTGAATTTCTCAATTTAAATATTCTTGATATTGATTGAAGACCCAAATTATAATAAATCGATTTATGTGTGAAAGTAATTAAAAACAATTAATTGATTTTCTCTTCAAAATATACTCTAATTTTGAATCTATTCTTAACACAAAAGTATTGATTCAAATGAAAATATTTTGATTAATTGTCGCAAAGTTTTCAACGAAATATCGATTGAAACTCAGAATTTGGGAACAATTAATAAAAGAGTTGTAAAATTGGAGATTGAATTTCAGATAAAGTCTGTCAAATATTTTGAATTGTCCCAGAAGTCAAAGAATCGGAAACAAGTAGTCTGTAGTGATTGACAATTGAAATACAGTAAAAGATAAGATTTCTCAAAAAAAGAGAAGAAAAGAGGGATTATTAGTGAATCGTTATTTTCCTGATTTTTTTTAAAGAGAGAAAAATATTGTCTGAAAATCTCTTTTGAAAAATGTCTAAAACTTGACCCAAACTATGATTAGGTTGAAAAACACTATTAAAAGATAGATTGTATGCAATTCCTAACTCTTACGCTCCTTTCACTATAATGTAGTTAAGGATTTACTTTTATTATTATATAAAGAGAGGAAAGGGAGAGAGAAAATCATAGGAAAATAAAGTTTTTGATGATTAATGCAAGTAATCCCTCATTCATTCATTCATTAATTATTTAGAGTTATATTTTTCGCGGTAACTCTCATTCTTATTAAACTAAGAGTTAATAAATGAGTTTTGTTTTGATTAATTTCATGGATAAGACTTTTGATTTTATGAATGACTTACTTTTGAATGCGAAGAATACAATGCGATGAGAGTACAGATTATTTTATATCTTATTATATTATATGTGTTTTTACTCTACATTTAAGTGAAAATACGAGGACTCAGTCATAAAGAGTTTAAATTTATGTCAAAGACGTATTCAAATTGTTTGTCAAAGAAGATCGTGAATTAATTTTTTTTGTGGATATTATATAACCAGGATTAATTTAAGAACACTTAACCAAATATTCATTTGCTGAACAAATTTCAATTTATTTATTGTTTGTTATATTATTTCTCCACTAATTATATTCTCGTTAATAGTTTTGTTAAAATTATTTATTTATTTTCACTTTAGATGACATCAAAAAGAATTATTGTTATTATAATTATTATTTCTATTTGTAAAACACTTGAATATATTTCACGAATATATATAATAAAAGTTCAGAACAAATATTTCCATAACTGATAAACAGATATGAATGACATCTCTCTGTCTCTCATTCTGTGTTAGCGATGATTAGACATACGTTTGGTTCACATCAAAGACAAACAGAATAATAATAAACTCTTATATGAGTTAAACTATTCATAAATTTTAATAAATTAGAGTCAGAATTGAAATTCTGATGACTTTTTCAACAATTTAAAAGTGAATGAATTGAATGTAAATCCCATTTGGACTGAAAAAAGTTGGTTAGAAATAAGAAGAAATTCAATAAAATTATTCACATTTCAGACAGAATTTTGGACTTAATGTCACTCTTTTTGGATAAAACTTCTGACAAAACTTTTTGAGGACCAAAAATCTATCAGAATATCAGAATTATTGAGTTATTCATGAATTGAGTGGAAATACTGACGAAAAACCAAATATCGAATGAAATGAATGACAAAAAATTAATCCAAAACACAAATACTTTAAGCGAAACGAATTGTGAGTCTAATATTCTGAGCACTTTCTTTGCACTGTATTTCACTTTATTCAGGAATTGATTCTTCGATTGTTTAGGAATTACAGATTAGACGCCTGAGCTTAACAGTAGAGCACTGTCTAGCAGTGTGTCGATGGTCTGCAGGCAAGCACTCGATGCTCTGCATTCAGTATTAATCGTAACTATGTTTGTGTCTAACATATAGCGATGGTAGCGATGCTTTGCACCGATCTATCGCTAGAGCCACGGCTTTCATATATTTAGAGCCCCAGAATTGAGTGCTATGTATGCATAACATGCGCTCTAACTCTAACCCAAGTCAACCAAAAATTCAATGGCTATGGAAAGTGTCTGAAAACGAGTAGTAATAGGA
>JAQGCE010000605.1:0-11429 GCA_034699185.1 Eupelops torulosus
GTATAATAATTATCAACTGATTAACACATTTGAAGTCAGTGCCAGCGATGGTGTGATTGGACTTAAGTTTAAAGAATCTAATAATTTGTTAAATCCTTGTTATGAGGGAACTGATGATAAACAAGAGCTAAGTCTTAAACAAATTGATTGTATCGTTCAGATTGTCCTCAAATTATTGGAAAAACTATCAGAAAGTTTTAAAATTGATTTGTTTCTGATATTAATCGAAAGAATGGCATCCAATAGGCTTTCACTACTGACCTGTTCTCTTATAGATTCAATGAATGATAGCATTTCTGGAATTCTAATCAATTACAGCGAAAAGTCGATCCAATTTGTTGTAAACACATTTGAAAGAGTGGCCGAACAACAGAACCAATCCATTGCTTCGGAAGACATTGAACTCAAATCAGACCATGAGTTCAGTGATATTAACCAAAACTCTGTTACCATATGTTTACAAATTTTAAAGATTTTAATGAAAGAAAAGAATAAATTGAAAGATAAAGACATTAATCGATTGAAACAACTTTTGCCGTCTTTGAAGTCGTTTTCGTTAAATAATAATTTTGATGAAAGCCTTCGAAAAATAGCAAAAGAACTAAAAATTCAAATCGAATTATACGAAAATACTCACGAGTTTTGTCAAAATGAAAGCACAGATAATGAATTTGAGTCAGCGATGGCTCAACTCAATGATAATCTAATGCCAGTCAGAGCTCACGCTTTGATTCAATTAAAACAATTGATTTATGCAAAAGACAAACATCTTTTGGAAAATAAGGCACAGCTCTTAAATGCACTAAAGGTATTGATCACTAAAATTGAAGATATTTATGAGAATTACTAATTGTTTGGACTCCAGTCGTGTCTTAACGACAGCGAGTCTTATATTTATTTATCTTCAGTGAACACTCTGTCAACTCTCGCCATTCTATGCACGGATGAAGTGCTACCGATTCTTATGTCAGAGTTTGTGGACAGTCAGCGCACAATTGAAGAACGTCTAAAAGTGGGCGAAGTTTTGGTTCGATTGTCGAAATCAATCGGCGATTTTGGTCATCACTATTCCAAGCAATATATGAATTGTTTTCTGTCTGGAGTCAAGTCCTCTGAGCCGGAGATTCGTATCTCGAGTTTATCCAATTTGGGACAGTTTTGCAGTTCTTTGAGATTTGCTTTAAAGCCATTTATCGTTGAATTGATGTCTTGTGTGAACGCAATACTCAAAACTGATGATAGTATTGAAGTAAAGCGATCTTCAGTTATGTTTCTCTGTTTAATGTTGAGAGGCATCGATAGGAATGTCATCGAAGTAGTCGACCAACAATTGAAAGATATTTACAGAACTTTACGTCAAATATATTCGACGACAATCGACGATATATTACAACTTCACTGTCAGTTAGCTATCGAAGAGATGGACAGAATCGCAAAACAGTTATTTACTTCAAACAAAGAATTGATTAAAAATATAATTTCAAATAAATGAAGTGATTTAAAAATCTTATCATATTTTGATAAAAACAAATCATAAAAAGTTGTTTAATGTTTCCATAGAAACACACAATAGATGTCTCTCTAAATAAAATGAAAACTTAGAAATGATTGGTTGAAATATTAGAACCACTCCTCATATGTTTTGCTGTTTATTATTGTTTACATTTATCTCAATTTAATTGAAAGAAATTTATCTTAAAGTTAATTAACAATTAATTGAAATTATATTTAATTTGTATCAAAATTACATATTTTATCTTTAATTTGTTTATTAGCCATCAATTGTCTGACAAATGACAACAAATGCTTCCAAACGAAAAGCGTTCAAATAATTTGAGTCCAAATAAAATTGAGGACAAAATCAATGATCTCTTTAACATCAAGAAGAGAAAAATCACTGAAAGCCAAGACCTAATGGATGTCAAAGACTCTATTATAACCAACTTTTCTCAGTTGTATTTGTCACCAAAATTCAGTGATATAACCATTAAAGTAGACAATGAGACCATCGCTTGTCATAAGTCAATACTCGGCAGTCAATCGGATTTCTTCGACAGACTCTTTGAGTCACAAATGTTGGAATCAACTCAAACAGAGATTGAATTGAAAGAAACAGATCCAGAATTGTTTCGTCTTCTTCTGAAATTGACTTATTTCGGTCAAATAGATTTCCAACAGTTGTCTTCTGAAGACATAATCAAACTCTTCAGTAAATAATATCAAAAATTGTTTGTCATTCAAATAATCTTCAATTTTGTTGTTTTGTAGGTCTAATCAAAAGATATCAATTCAGTCAATTCGAAGAACCATTTCTGACCAAAATCAAGACATTCATCAATGAGTCGAATGTGTGGCAAATGTTCGACACTTCCATTGAAATACATTCAATCGATTGTCTCGACATTTGTCTCAAGTTTTTAGATAAATGTGTGGAACCCTCTGTTTTCCAAAGTCAACACTTCCTTCAAATATCATTAGAAACTTTAAAGACATTACTGACTCGCGATTCACTACTTGTGCCGGAAATCATTCTATTCTCAGCCACTGCTGATTGGCTCAAAAATAGCTCTGATTTGTCGATTCAATGCAAACAAGAAGTAATCGATTGTCTTCGGCTGACTCTTATTAAATACGAGGATCTGATGAATATTGTGTCTAAAAGTGGTTTAGTCTCTCAACAAAACTTATGGCAAATATTAGAGGACAAGGCTTTGACTCAAAGCTGGGCGAACTTCAAAGATGACCAAAGAAACCGCGCATTTGTAGTCCACGACACAAACCTATGCTCTAATAAATTCAAGTTTGAAGTTCTCAAGGGAACGGTTGGCACCGAAAGAGAGCAAAATGAGTCGACACACAATTCATCACAAATTGTTATAAAATTTGGATTTCCTTTTAATATAAATAATATCGAAATGAAGTTATCGAACAAAAGAGGCGATCGATTCTCCTATAAAATCGAGTATTCAATTGAAGGCCTATTTTGGAAAACTCTTTACGATTACAGCAATTACACGACAGCTAACTTTCAGAGACTCTTCTTTGAGCCGATTGTCGCCCAACGGTTCCGCATCTCTGGCACACATCAGCTCAGAATGGATGCCAACACCAAAACCAGTTTTGATTCAATCGATTCCTTTTCCTGTTCTTACGATAGAAGTCAGTTGAGAGTCAAAGTCGAAAGAATCGATGGCCTCCTGTCCAACACCTTTTGGATCAGAACATGTGTTCAGCAAAGAGTATACCACGACTCCAACCATCCCTTAGTCGACCAAAACGAACATAACGTCGAGAAATACTATTCGCGTCAATTATCGTCAAATAAGCCAATAATCGTGGCTTTGGATCAGCCGGTGATGATTGACTCGTTCCAGTTTCAACTATGGGATAGGGATGAAAGGGCTTACAGCTATGTGGTTGAGGTAAAGGATGGCAACGATTGGGTTAAGTTGTCGGACAAATCACAAGAAAAGTGCCGTTCGATGCAAACCATAACATTCAACAGAAGACCAATCAGTTTAGTCAGAGTTCGTGGAATCAAAATATATTTCGTTGATTGCAATGAGTTTCGAGTCATTAAATTCCATTTTCCTAAGAATTGATATAATTTTTTTAACTTTTGTTACTTTATTTGTCTTTCAATTCAATTATATTATTAATCATTAATTAAATGCAATTCTTTTTATAAACTGTTTTATGTTTGTATTGAATATTAATAAAGATATTAACGAAAAATTGTTTTTAAAGTTTTTATTAAATCGTTTTAAAGATTATATTATTAGTCAAAAAAATTCTGTCAAAAGAACTGCACTTAAAATAGATTTAAAAATTAGAACAGAATTTAAATAATAATTAAGAATTTAAAGAACGAAAGCTGTTCCTTCCGGAGTCGGAATAGCAGTATTGTTGGGAGGGTTCACAATTAGATGAACGATATGTTCCCTGACTTCAAACAATTTTATCACTTCTTTGTCTGATCCGCGAATAATCATTGTTTTGTTGCTGGGATTAGTGTTGGGTTTCATAAGGATATGGACTCCAAACTCTTCGCTCATTCGTTCCAAATGTCGGCTGAAGTTCTCGACAACTCTGCTCTGATTTCCATTGACATTGAAGTTGAGTTCGACGACAAACCTATCGCTGATCTCATTTCGAGCGCAACTGATTGAAGTATAGTTGAGTCCAGAAATCGAAACGTTAGACATTAGATTTGTTGCCGATTTCGTCACATTTATTATTGTCGACGTCTTGACAGCGATCGGATCTAACATTGAATACGAGCGGCCGATAATATTGGGCTGATTTGGTGGGACATCGATTTTCGTTTGAATTTTTGGATAAATATTTCCGTAATTATTAGATTCAATGAATTTAGTCAACTCTTCGATACTGTACTTCAGTCTCTCTTCATTTCTCCGATTAGTTCGGATGTAAATCGAAATATGGTTTGAAGGCATCGGTTGAATAACTGAAGACTGGATGGGAACCACACAAATAGCGATTTCATACTTCTTCTGTATGTCTTGCAATTGCTTTGAGTTCGGGTCCAACACAATGGACTGCAGATTGGGGTTGAGCTTCAACTCGAACCAAACTGTGACGGGTAATAGTTGACGAATATCCAGATAAGAATCTCGAACACCAGAAGGCGGACCAGATATCGAGACCTGACAGTTGTCTGGCATTGCTGTAAAATTTGGGGAAAGGTTTAAATCAATTTTGCACCTCTTTTCGTTGACAATTGAATCAAGTTCCGTTTTGGCCTCATGTTGAAGGAATAGTCTGTCTTCGGTCGGAATGTCAACTAAAAGAGTGACGGATTCCCTGAAACCTACAAAACAATAATTAATAAGATATAAAATTAATGTTTTATCTTACTCATAGCGAAAGGGAAACTATTCATCACATATTGGTTGGCGCTGTCCCACAATGAGTTGGCCGCCGATTGAATGTGTTGTGGATTTAGATTTCGAAGAATATTGAAATTTTGTGGAATTGAATTAAAAACTGTATTATTATTTAAAAGTCGATTCAAATTTTCCATTTTTTTTAAATAAAATTACTTTTAGAGTACTTTCTATTCTTAGGTTTAGGTCTCAAATGACTTCTCAAATAATTAGACTTTTCTTATATATCAATAATAACTTTGTTTTTAATAAATGACTCGAAATTTAATAATCGTAATGAATGTCATCCGATATTTAAAACAAAGGAATCAATCAGTTTTAAGGAAACTCAGTAATATTTTGACCATGATACACTTTCACCATTATTACATTTGTCTGAAATTTTAAACTCTAGTCTTTAAACAAAAAATGAGTACAATTTTGTTTGATTTCACCCAATGTTAGTTCAAAATTGTTTGGAAAATTTTAAAATCTGTTGAATAAAAGTTTAGATCATTTTGAATGAAAACAATTGCGATTAGAATAGAAAAAATGATGGGTTATTCCGTGACCTTTAAGGGTTGGAATAAGTACTCAAAGTTTATTAGAGTAAACGCTTAGTTTTTGTTCTAATAACAGATTACTTTGAGTACGAATCAGAATCAAAAGCAGACATCTATTCATAACCCAAATGGTCGAACCTATTCTATCGCCTTTTTTAGTCAGATTTCCTCAGTTTTTTAAAATTGTTATTAGAATTCAATAAATGATTGAAACAGACTTTGATTGAAAAAATACTTTTCTTCTAAATTCCCATTTTTTCCCAAATTTGAAAGAATTAAGTCTTATTTTACAATCTTATTGTAAACAATCTACCGGTCCATTGGCACGACTCCAATATCTTAAAGAATTTCAAATCCACTGTCAAAGAGTTAAATGTTTTGATTACTGAAACTCTTCTTATATTCTATTATTATTTATTAAAATATATTTATTTTGAAAATTGTTTAATAAATTCACAATAAATGATTGACTTTTTAATGATTTAATTCCAAATTGCTATTAGTTTTATTAAATCTTAGAAATAGTTAAATCGTTAAACAATTAAAAATTATAAACTTGTTCATTTGTTAATTACATTAAAATCATTTGGAAAGAATCAGTCGCTTTCGTAATCGCTTTCATCTTTAGTGAGAATTCCAATTCGTTTTCCAATTAATCTAATCTTTTTTGTTACCTCTTCTTTGACCAAATTAAAAGACATGGCTAACAAAGCCATACCAAATAGCAGATAAAGTGCACAAATACCTAGAATCTTTTGGCCGTCTTCTCGAGCTAACATATCAGTTCCGGGCACTAAATCTCCGAAACCAATAGTTGTGAGCGTAACGAATGAAAAATAGGATGCGTCCAAAAAGGACCACTTCTCCAAAAATTGAAATAAAAAGCCTCCGCCGCATATATACCCGACCACTAATGCTATACATAAAGCAATCGGAACGTTAGGGATGTCTTGAATCTGTGAATCTGACTCAAAACTTTCATCACTCGCATAATCGCTTCCATCGGCAGTTTGAGTGACAACTCTTTGAAATCCTATCGAATTACTTATTGGCTGTGCTGTTATAGTCGGTGCTGTCAAGTGATTTGGCGATAGAGTCATATTTCGGGGTAGTGTAGAGTAGGGTCTATTTAAATATTTGGCAAAAGGTTTGACATCCAATTCTGGTAAGTCTTCCAAATGATTGGACTCCAAGGCATACATATTACAGATGATGGGAACGGAGCCCAACTCTCTTTCGTTATTATTTCTATGCGATTGTCGATTAGCTATTGTTCGCGAAAATGAGGGATAGAGTCCTGATGTTGTGGTTGTGCCCATTGTCTCAGAGTTTGTGGGCACGGTTTGCATCGCCAACTGTTCCACTTGTCTTTGCTTTCGTCTTCTTCTTCTTCGTCTGCGATGGTTCTTCGACTTCTTTGGATTAACGCATAAAATACAACAGACCTTCCAATAAAGAAATTTGAAAGAGTTGGCCATTGCGTCGCCGATATTGGACAGGAATAACAACATAAGTGGTATTCCTATGATTGCATACAAAATAGTCACCAGTTTTCCGATCCTAACAAAAGTTTTAAGTATGAAAAACAGGACTGAAATTAACGATCGTTTACTATAAATAACTTAAAGAGAAAAGAATTCTTGGCTTTGATTCTCATTTGTTTTTTAATTGTAAATAATATACAAAAGAATTTGCTGTAAATTTTGATAGATATTTCATTTTCTTATCGCAAATTAATTGAGAATTTTAAGTAATTTATAAAAGTTTTTATAATAGTTTTGTGTATTCTTTTGACACATTTTGAAACCGAATCCAAAACTTTTTGCAAATTAATACAAATTACAAACAAAATCTCAAATTAGTTCCAATCATTCAATCAATTTTTGTCATTAATCTCATTATGAATTTGCAATGTTTTCAAAATTCATCTTTCAATTTGAATGCTTAAAGACATTTTGACATTAATTATGTGTAATTCGGGACATACTTAGTCTTCGGTGCGATATTTCCATATCCTATGGTTGTTATGACTATAATAGAGTAAAGTAAGGCTCCGAAGAAATTCCACTGAAGAGAGCTTTCGTTTGTCTCATCCTTTCCTTTAAATAAAACAAAATTAATTTTTTCAAAGTTTTTAATTTAAATATTTTTAATCTTAACAAACAATTGTTGAAAATAATAAATCATTGGTTAATATTATGCAAACATTTATTTGGAAACATTTCAATATTTAAAGAGAATATTCTTATCAGTCATTATTCATATCACATAATAATCTTTAAAAAGTGTGAAGTCTTTCAAGCGATCAAAGAATGACAAGGGATGCACTCATTGTGTCGATCTGTTATCTCAACAGAGCTCTATCCGACACCTATTTTTGAAACACTATTTTGAGTGTCTCTTATATAACAAATGATAACAATTAGAGTAAATGCTTTCTTCGATGAAAAGGGTTTTTAAAAATAAATAAATAAATAAAAAGCAAATAAAAAACAGATTGAAAATTTTGAGCGATTAAGTCATCAAAAGAATATCATTTAATTTTTAAATTCAAATTCAATTTTTTTTAAATTTCTAATATAAGACTTTATATAATTCTCTAAGAATTTAAGAAATTTTAAGAATTTTAACACATTTTTAATTTGAAAGACTATATGAGAATAGATTTAAAAGAATGCGAAAAAATTTTGAAATATAACTCAAATTTTAAAGATTTGTTTTAAATGAAGAATTTGAGACAAAAGGACATACCGTCGTAACCATTGTATTTGAAGGCTATAACCAAAGATTTTTCCAATTTTTCCAACTCTTTGGCCACTTTTTCACTCCATTCATTCTGTATGAGGACTGAGCTGTTGTGTGTTATGGACCAAACTTTGTCGGTAAAGGCCAGGCGCTCCTCAAACACTAACTTTCTATAATTGAGTTCATTTGGCGCTTCCAATGCACGGAAAGTAAAAGCGCCGACTAAGGCATAGCCGAACACCAGACCACAGAGTCCAATGTGGGAGAAGAGAAATGTGGAAATTGTGCGACAATAATAACAACATCTTGCAAATCGCGACTCGTGTCGAGAGCTTAAAGGCATTAGAAATGGGTTTCCTCTTCACAAATAAAATTGTTTTATTTGAAACCTTTTTTTCAGATAAGGAGTCCCTAAAAACTATGATTTGTTGAGAGAGTTATTCAAAGTTTTTACTGCTTTTTCACTTACAGTAAGAAAAGAAGCGCCGAATGAAAAATAAGTGACGGCTCTATAAAACTGTTGAAACAATTATTGCTAAGAATAGCAAATATATAAAACACATCACATATTCTTAAATAATTTTCTCGTTTAAAAATGCCATGGTCATTATTGCTAACTTGTCAGCTATAATGACATTTTTAGTCTAAAATTTATCTTGCTGACCTAGCAACTTATTTAACAACTGTTTACTTAACCTAGATACAACCAAAAACATTTTGTTTGCTCTGGCATTCAAAAATATATTAGTTTTTCACAATATTCTCAAACATATATCACTCTTGTCTTATAATAAGCAAGGTAATCAAAAAAAAGTTTGATCCTAAAACTTTTTTGTCAACTGTATTCTTTTCCTCTCTGCAGACGTCACTGATTTGGAGGAAATCCCATTGAGTTGTGATTTACGTCACTCTCTATTCAACACATGTTTTCTGTTTGTAAACAAAATAATGATTTGCTTTAAATTTGTATCGTTTTTAAACATTAATACAAAACTAATTACAAATAATTTCAAACGAAATAAATGTTTTCGTTTATATTCGCAATCAATTAAACCATCAAAACATTCATTTGATCCAAAGTCTGTCCACAAATTAAATATAAGAAATGCTTTATCGACAAAACCGAGCGATCGTTTGGTTTCTATCTCGGGTTGGATCAGATCAACGCGTAAACAAAAGCCAATATTTCTTCATCTAAACGATGGATCAGTTGCTCAACATATTCAAGTGGTCATCGATGAAGAAGTGCTCGAATCGTGTGAATAAAAATTCGGGAAAAATCAAAATATTTATTAAAAATGATTTGCTTTTAAAGGTCTAAAAGTTTATATAACGGCTGTTGTGTCCGATGTATTGGCCAACTGGTGGCCAGTCCTGGAAGACAACAATCGGTAGAATTGAAGTGCAATTCAATTGAAATCATTGGCGAATGTGATCCCGAAGAATATCCTTTTGCTCAGAGGAACAGCACATATAAAATGCCATATTTCAGGGAATTCTTGCACTTAAGAGTTAGAAACCAATTGTTCGCATCGATGGCCAGAATAAGAAGCGAAGCCATTAATGCCATTCATATTCTTATGAAACAAAATGATTTTATAAATGTTACGCCACCTCTAATCACATCCAATGACTGCGAAGGTGGCGGACATGTATTTACTGTTCAGGTATTAAAATCACGAAAACATTTCAAATAATAAGAATGTTTTGAATAATAATTGTCTTCACTCTTAGTCTCCATATTGTTCTGAAGAGGAGTCATATTTTTCAAAACAAGCCTTCCTTACAGTTTCAGCACAACTTCATTTGGAGTCTATGGCCGGTGGTCTGTCCCGCGTCTATACTCTGAGTCAGTGCTTTAGAGCTGAGCGCTCGAATTCGAGGAAACACTTAAGTGAGTTCCTTATGCTGGAGGCCGAGGAAGCGTTCATCGATTCAATGGATGAACTCATGGATAGAGTGGAAACCATTTGTAAATTCGTTTCATATTATTTAAGACATAACTGCGAACAAGACTTCAATAATATTTTAAAAGAAACTAATTATCAATTCTTTGATAAAATAGCAAATTCCAAATATATCAGGTATTCATTCAAAGTTAATAATTTGCTTGTTCAAATCAAGTTATTTGAATGTTTTTAGAATGACATACGAAGAGGCCATAAAAGTGCTTCAAAAGTCACAACAGTTCCCAACCCTTGAATTTGGGCATAACCTGAATGCAGAACAGGAAAAGGTTTTGGTTAAATACACTGATAATACACCGGTGTTTGTCACACACTTTCCCTCTGATGTCAAACCTTTTTATATGAAACAAATCAATGGAAAGGTATTTGTGAAAAGCTGTCCATTTTGTATAATTAACTGGTTTTGTGTTCGAAGGCCTTATGTTTTGACTTACTTTCGCCAATTTCTGGCGAAATATGTGGCGGAAGTGTCCGCGAAGACAATCTCCAAGAATTGGAGAACCGAATAAAGAAAATCAAATCAGACGATAGCCTCGATTGGTATTAAAAATAATTGATTTTCTTTCACTTATTTAGCGATGAATTCAATTTTCAGGTATTTAGACTTAAGACGTTTCGGTAATCAAATTCACGGCGGGTTTGGTATCGGTTTTGATCGACTCATACAAACAATTACTGGAACCCAAAATATTAGAGATGTCTCTCCTTTTCCTCGCTATTGGCATAAATGTGATCTCTAAAGGGTTATACATTTTTGTATACTTTTTTCAAATATCTTTAGAATAAAAACAAATTTGAATCAAATTTAAAATTATTTTATTAATCAATAATCAAAGTTTCGGACAATCATATAATGTCTTAACTTCGAGGCCTCTCTTTCTTTTCCTTATAGAGAGCCAGAAGTGAAACGTTGGCCACTTTTACGACTTTGAATCTGACTCCGGGAATGTCACCGACGGCATGACCTTTACGTCCAAAACCGGCGACCAATACTTCGTCGTTCTCTTCGATGAAATTAAGACAACCATCTCTGGGCACAAAAGCTGTGATCTTTTTGCCGTTTTTGATCAGTTGAACTCTAACGCACTTCCGAATAGCACTGTTCGGCTGTTTGGCCTCAACGCCAACCTTTTCTAAGACAATACCCTTCGCATGAGATGCACCTCCGAAGGGATTGGCTTTCCATCGGGTGCCTAAATTATTTAAAAATAATTAAATAAACTTTAAATTTTTTTTCATACAAGTGATTGAGAGGACAGACCTAAATG
>JAQGCE010000606.1:0-11424 GCA_034699185.1 Eupelops torulosus
TGTTTTATAACATGAAAAACACATTAACATTAAAGACGACGAAAAGCACTTTTCCTCTCTTTTCTTGAAAATGTGGTCGTCTTTACTCTAAACAGAAAAAATATTCAAAATAGCAGATAAAATATAATGTCTGATCACTAGCCCTGTGCTCTGTATGTTGTCTGTGCTCTCAGTGTCTGCACAATCGAAACAAAAAGCAAAGAAATTCTTATATCAGTAAACGATAAGACATTTCTAAAACAGAGTCTAATATTATATTCAATTTCAATGGTTTTGTGGTTTGATTTTCAAAAGAAAATATTCACTAAATATTTCATTCAAATATATTTTATCGACAGAGAAAAGAAAACTTTATTTTCTCACTAAATATTGAATATTCTGACCAAAAGACTATTGAACTCCAGTCCAGAGAGAAGTTTGATATCATTTACTCAAATATTATTCGAAAATAAGTTTTACTTTTTCTACATTTAATGGTATATTTCGGAGGACAGAATCTAAAGAATTTATTCCAACAGAGAATTGAATTTATTGAACAAAATTTTAAATAATTCACTCAATTTTTGCGAAAACTAATCGACAAGTTTTATAAACAATTTCAATACACAAATAGTAATACAGTTATAAAGTCTTGTATTTTGTGAAACAAATAAAATGCGAATCAGAAACACATTTGGGATTTAGTAATATATGATCACTAAAAATGGCGGTGAATGCCATTCGGTTCAATGATTTAATGCAATTGCCTTTCGCTTTAATCTCTACATGTTTTGCACGACCGACAAAAGGCATATATTGAGAGCTCAGACTAGAAACTAAAAGATGAGTTGTGCAGCCGTTCATCCAATTCAAGCCTACTCTTAACAACTATACCATAGCTAACAACATGTGCGGCGAAATTGAGAGAATATGGAGAGAGAGAGAGAGAGAGAGAGAGAGAGAGAGAGAGAGAGAGAGAGAGAGAGAGAGAGAGAGAGAGAGAAGAATAGGAGATCCCAAAAACTGTGGGCTTAAAGAATGAGTGAAACTGAGAGATGAGATTTTTTCTGGTTATAAGTGGTGCTCACACTATAACCCAATACCACATCATTTGGTATAAGACATGCTATAACTATAGTGACTGTTCTCTGACTGTTTCGCTCCACAAATAAACATTAGTCGATAAACGAATATAATAAAAAAGGATGACTTTCTCTCTCAGCATAAAGCTTGTGAAGGGGATGGTGAGGGGCACGGATGTGGTTTTAATACACTTTGTCATAACTATGCCGCGCTCTTCTATGAACATAGACTCTCTGCCATCCCTCTCCACTCTATTACTCTATTGTATTACTTGTTTTCTTGTTATTACATTAAATGTGATCTTCATTTAAATATTCACTTCATTATAACGAATACATTATTAATGCGTCGAAAAGTTTGCCATTAATTTCAGATTAGAAATGACTGAAAAACAAGTAAAGGTTACCAACAAATGTAATAACTCTTCTCTTCTTCTCCAAGACTACAAAATTAGCTATTTTTTTGAAAAAGCGTTCTCTAAATTCAATGCCTTATATTTCAATATTATATATATTTGTGAGGAATGCAAACGATTTGTTTTCTTCTTTTTCTTTGATTATAACTCTTTGAATATTAGATATATTTTATTCAGTATTTGATGCGTCTCTCGATTTCATAAATTATTTATTTCTCTAACGAATAATAATTTGTGTTTCAATTTAATTGATTGAAAAACACTTTTAATTTATTGCCTAAAATATATGTATTGAAGTATTGAAAGACTCGATTTTTTATATAAGCAATCAAAGAGTTTTGTCTTCTTTTTTCATAACTTGTTTTTTATATTCAATAATAATTTTATTCGACTTTGAAGTGAAAAATAAATTATAGATATCTTTGAAAAGCCTTCTCTTCGCTAAACACAAGAATTTAACGTAAAATTGAGTAAATGAAGTATTTTTTTCCTGAACTACACATACATAGGAATAGAAATAATTAGAGATATCTTTCCGTTTCTTATCACAAGATTTTCGTTCAGTCATTCAATTTATTTGAGGTTTAAATTTGAGCGAAAAAATAAATTTATAAATTAATTTCGAGAGTTTCTGTTTTTAATTGGTTTGTATATCTGTGATGAGCACTGGTATAAGAGCACTGGTATTGGCCTCTCAGATATACGTCCAGATATTGACAATTAGACAAAGACAAATTGAACCCAAAAATGGTGATGTCTTTCTACTAGTTGTGCCAAATTGTGGTGTGCGTTAATAAAAAGAATTTGTTTGTTAAGAGGAATGCCTTTCCTAATGAATTGGAGCCCAAAAAATATTCCAAACAATTTTTAAAAAGTCTTTTTTCTTAAGTTTAATTAATTAGTGACACAACTTCTCCATAAAAATGTCTTATTTTATATTTTTAACTCTAATTGGATAACAGAAGAGTATGTCTCAAAAAATATACATTTTGTTGGCAGTCAATACCGGTTTCTGGATTGTTGTCAGCCTAAAGATGTCTTAAAAAGGGGAAGGGTATGTCTGATTCGGCGAACAATAGCAGAAAAGCGTAAGTGTTGCGCATGAGATCAGCTCTATATTTGGCGAACAATAGGCAATTGCGAGGAAAGACTTCTATGGGGTTGT
Organism: Eupelops torulosus; assembly: GCA_034699185.1. NCBI lineage: Eukaryota > Metazoa > Arthropoda > Arachnida > Sarcoptiformes > Phenopelopidae > Eupelops > Eupelops torulosus. Next base: position 2,643 of record JAQGCE010000606.1, read on the forward strand.
CTTTAAGACAATAATTCCAACCAATCTTTTTTATCCATTGTCTGCAACACACAATTCTGCGCTCTTTTATCAAAATACATATACACTCTGTTGTCTGTGCGTTGATTCTGTGCTCTAGATTTCATTGATTTCTTCTAACAATGAAAAAAACTTTGACATCAATTTTACAAAACATTTATTAAATGAGCAAAAAATAGGAATTTTTTGGTTAGTTTTTGAATTAAGATAAGAATCTCCAGTATTTTCGTCGATCAAAGTCTCTACAAATAAGAGTCAAATAAATATTGTCTTTTTATCCCCGAATAAGAATTTGTAGCATTTTTTTTACTTCTTTGCTTAAAAATAATTAATTAGTAGAAATCCAAAGCTATTTTTCATAGTTGCTATTTCTTGACTCTGTCTGACTCTGTTTTACATGACATGGATTGGAATGAAATGTATTTTTTATGGGAAGAAAAATTAAAGTTCACTAAAGAAATGCATTTCAAATTCAATTATGAAGTAATACAAACTTCGATAACAATTATAGTCAATGGCATAGAAACAGTAAATTATATCAGTCTTATCGCATATGACTTGTGCTACAATATGTTGTATGTGTGCTCTGAATAGTTTCCAAAAATAAAAATATAATTCTCTGCTCAAGAAAAACAAAAGACAGAGATATGACTGACTTTTTACAAGATTAATTGTCGGTTGGAGTAACTTTATTATGACTGTGTTGGGCACAGGACTAAAATACAAACTACATAACAAAATAGATTTAGAATTCTTTAGTAGAGATTTGAGCGATAAGTGTATGAAATTCATAAAAAGTGTCTCATCCCTAATGAGAATTGAGATCAAATCACTTGAGAGGATACAGAATATAGAGAGGAATGGGATCTCTATCACAAAACTAATAAAAACTTTGAACAAACGGATGGATGAAAGAGAATGAGAGAGAGTTTTTGAGAGAGAGAGAGAGAGAGAGAGAGAGAGAGAGAGAGAGAGAGAGAGAGAGAGAGAACACATTTGTCTAAAGTATGGTTGGTTTTAGTAGATGGAGGACATGGAAAATATTATGTTTCCAAAAGTGTATGCATAGTATCAATGGTTTGCATTATTTATTCCGTTATTGTTTGGGTCGCATAATCGCCACTCAATTATTACGGGGGGACCCGAAAAACCTTCCACTCTTTTCAGTGAATGCTATCAGTCATTGAGTTTTGTTCATACAATCACTCCATGCAGTGAAAAACCAATAGTTTTGTTATGTGTAGGCTGTGATGTGCTGTGCGATGACTACTTATTATTGATATCATTACTGGTCATCAAATGATGTAATCATTGATAATAAAAATGAATGTTTTCAACTAAGTTGAAGCAAAAGAATAGTTGGAGAGCACTATAAGTTATAGGGATTGTCGTATGGATTGATAGCCATCTCTACATTAAAAACAGTTATCCCTCTCAAAGGTTTTTCTATGAAAATGATTTATATTATCCAATATATGGATAATAATTGCGTTAATCATCTGCTCGATGGTCATCGCGGTCACGATAGTGGGCCGGTAGTGACTGAGGGCCTGGCAGTGGGCACTGGTATTGATGAACATCATTAGCATTATTCGATTTCCGTTATCCGAAATCAAAGAGAAAAAGGGATCAAAAGAAAAAGTGTTCGCACTATAGATGAGAAAAATGATTGCAACAAAAAGTTACGGTTAATAATCAAGACTTAGTCCTAACGTTAGTCTCCAGTATTAGGTTTTAGTTTTTGCTGTCGATACTCTCTGTTAGGCTGTGCTCTTGTGTATTCTCTTTGGGCATTAATTCTCCATTATTAATGACAATTCGGGTCAGGAGGCGATGTCCATCGCTCTAAATAATCCATCTCCATCTGCATTCCATATAACATCATACAAGTAGGAGAACAGCACATATCCGAGAGCCAAATACTAACTCCAACTTTAACTTCCAACTCATTCTGTCTGACTGTGTCTCTCAATCTTAATCTTGGAAATCGACCACTAGTTTCTCAAACACTTGATTATATGAATTATGCCTTTTTTGCAACAAAAAGTTCTCCTCTCCTTTGCTTTTTCCGGCAAATCATTAATACTTATATAAGTCAAAGAAAGAGACAAATAAAAGAAAGAAATGTTTTGATTCTCTCAATGACTTTCGTTTCGCTCAGAATAACTGATCGATTCTTCTCTTTTATTGAATTATTAATTCCTTGATATCCAATGCGATGCAAACCAAAAATTGTTATACAAATGGAGTTCCTTTTTCTGATGGCTTTTTCTCATGCATTCAATGAATTAAAAGAAAAATTTAATTAAAACTCTTTTATCACAAGTTTTTAATGAACTTTTGGTTATAAATAGTTTTTCTAATTTTATTTCGATTTAATTTAAGAAAAGAAATGCTTTTTATTTGTGTTAAGTCGAGGAATAAAAATAGAGTTTTCAGCTAAAACTTGATTTATATTTCGTTAATTATTCGTAAGATTAATGAATTTCTCGTAAATATTCACACATTTTCAACACTTGAAGTGATGTTCAATAGAGAAAATTTATCAAAAAATTTTATTCAAATACAAATACTATTTATAAATTGTGCCCAAACTGTGACTCAAAGGCAACTCATTATCAGCAAAAATGAGGGTTTAATTTAAGTCTATTATTCTGAGCCGTAGAACAACGAAATGGCAAACATTGAATCAAATTCACCGAAAGTGCAGTCAATTAATCAAAATATTTCTCGAATATAGAAATTCGTTGTGATTTGCATCCAATCTATTATTAACTCATCAAATAAGTGCTATTTTAATGAAATTTGTGTTACACTCACTCCTACACTGGAAACAAATGCTGTTCTCCAGTGCAGTGCCGAAGACTTTCACTGTCTGTTTGAGATTTAAAACTAACGGATAGTTTTTAAACAAAAGTGCATTAATTCTGTTCCCAAAACACAGACAAATACCAGAAAATTCTGGGAAACACTTGTTATTGTAGTAGTTGTTGAACAGCACTGTTCACAGTTTGGGACTGATTTTCAGAAAAGTCTTTCTCTTGTTGTGCGAGCACTCAATCCTCTCTTATTCTCTGGCACTTACTCTCATCCGTGAGCTCTACGGAGCCATTGATTGCACAGTTAGCGGGTTCTCGCATTCCGATAGCAGATGTGCTCTACAGACCGTTAACCCAATATATATAGACTTTTGTGACACTAAAACAAAAGCCGATCCAAAAACACTTTAAAAACAGAGGACGAATGGTTGTTCTCTATTCCTTGCCTCCATTCGCATCGCCTCTCCTTTCTTATCCCCCTTTTCTCAGCTCAGTTTCCAAACTAATGTCGTTTTTTTCTGTTTAAAAATCTGTGCCTTTGAAGTGGCGAACCGTTTGACTCTAGCAATAAGTCAACAGATCTATTGTCTGTTGAGAACAGAGACTATAATCCAGAAGAGGGCCCACATCTGAGTGACACATATTTTTCATCTCAATTTTCAGACTGTTTTCAGACATTTCTACTAAAAAATTGTATTTTTTTCTCTTATTCTCAGAAAATTGTTTCGCAGAAAAATTTTGTTTATAATTAATTTATTTGTTCGAAAAGACTGTTGTATTTATTCCTGTCCTCCCTCTCAAATCAATACTTGTCCTTTTGATTGATTGGAATCCTTAGACATTTGCTTCTTATTCTTCGATCTATTTTTATAACACATTCTTTTCGCTGTTTTTTCTCTGTATATGACTTTCAAAAGTGATTTTGTGTCGAAAAAAAATGGTTTTTGTCTTCGCTTTTGTGCAGTTCTTCGCTGTTTTGCCATTACATGAAATTTGATGCCATTCTCCACCAGAAGGTGAAGGAATGGATGAGGAGTGCCGACCGTATAAGCCTATGCTAAGCCAATAGTGAGCCATAGGAGACAAAGTCTAAGACAAATGATTTAAAATAGAGACAAAATGGCATAAATGGCATTCCATTCTCATCCTTAACAGTACTAAATGGGTCGCAGACCAGTGAATGTGTCAGAGAGTAATACCATTTCCAATCGTTTTATACGTATTTGAAATATATTTGTTGTTTCGAAACAAAGTATAAACGACTCTCTCTTTTACTGAAATGCCACCAAAAATAATGGTTATTATTCTTGAGTTGAAAGCTATTTCTCTGCTATTATTATCTCTAAATTTTTATTTTCTTTGCTTTCCTTTCCTTCCATTTGTCTGTCTTTTAAAAACCCAAAAGAATTGTGAAAAATAAGTACTTTTGTGTTACAAATAATTTATTTTTATTTGTCTCCAAAACTAATAAATTATTTGAGTTATTGGTTGAACTGAGAGAAGACTTTCAAAGATATAATAATGTATTCTATATTTAAACACTGTTTTCATCAGAGAATAGGCACAGAATAGCATACAATTCTAAATCAATAAGGATTAGAAGCAAAACAAACACTAAAAATATATATAAAAGCGTTTTTTTGAAATATTCTCTGTTTTTCACATAAAAATCAAAGTCCTTTTGTTTGAGTTTTTGTTTGAAATACAACTCTTCTTCACAAAAAAAAATATATAAAACGAAAAGAAATAAATTTAAAACTAAGAAAATGTGTCGCAAATGTAATAAACATTAGATAATAGAAATGAAGAGCTCTTATGGTTTTGTATCTGATCTTACGATATATTATATGTGTTGTAAAAATGCATTATTCGTTTGCCTAGAATTTAGTGCCAAAAAAGTGACATTTAACTCATATTTTCTTCTTTTTTCTCCCCTCCTTTTCCCTCTGCTGTCTATTTTTTGTGCACAGGTATCACAAGAGTCAAAATTAGGCTCATCTCCCAACAGATTGACTGCTGAATTGCAAAGACACCAAACGGAACAGATTGAACGACAACAGGAACAATTGATGCAACAACAGCAAAAAATACAAGAACTTCAGGTATGTCTTACCACAGCACAGACCCGATACACAAGAATGCCTTCGACAGAAGCACAAGATAACCAGAGTTAATCAATCTTACACTTAATTGCATTCTTTAGTCTCTCTCTCTCTCTCTCTCTCTCTCTCTCTCTCTCTCTCTCTCTCTCTCTCTCTCTCTCTCATCTCTGTGCTCATCTCTGGTCTAATCAATTCTCATGACATTACTCTTATTCTCATTATTCTAAAACATCAGATGCTTTACAGAGTTTTTGAATAACTGTTTAACACATTTTTGCCGAAATATATAGAAAATAATGGGAATAATTGCCGAAAGAGAAGTCTATTTATTTATTCAAGTTCTTTGTTCTCAAAATGTGCTCAAAATTCTTTTGTATATTTATGTAAAGCAATATCTATTGTTAAGAAAACAGACAATTCTTCTGTCAGCCCTAATTATTCGGCTGTCGTTCCCTTTAGCTCTATCGGCACATCTCTTTGTGTGCGTTTTTTTTCGTTTACTTTGACTTTGGATTTATTTTTAGAATTGAATGCAAATTATTCATTAAAGTCATCCTTTAAAATATAATACTTATTACTATTCTTCCTCTTAAGAGATCAGATAAAGGATTTGCATTAGTGTTGGTATTCGTCAGACAATATCCGTAAATAAATCATTTGATAATCTGGTGAATAGTTTTTCCTCTAAAAAACATAAAAAACTCTTTTCTTAAATAAAAAGCTTTTTACTTAAAGACATATAAATGTATTAAAATTGAGGCCAAAGTAGTAAATCAAAATCACCTCAGAGTTAGGATTTCCACTAAAGAGTTAATGAGTTGTGAGTGCTATCAATGGATTTTAAATGTATTCAATGGCTGTGTCTAAAAACTTGATTCTTGGTATTTAATGTTTCAAATTTAATGATTGACAACAAATTATTTTTGATTACTCTATTCTTGAAAATGTGCCTCTAATTCAACTATTTTTGTCATTTTTCTGGTCTTTAATCACAATTATTTTATTTTATTGGCTTTTATTTAAAAAAAGGGTTTGTGCCACAGATGCTCAGGGGGTGGCTTCATTCTAGTTAATAGTCCTGGTATTTCAAACGTGAATAGGTCTTCCGTGGCTCAAAGCCAAACTGATTAATATTTTAGGGATAGCCTTGTGTATTTTTGGTTGCGTTACACCCTGAGAAGCCCTCTGACCAAAAGCATAAACACAAGTGATTTAAAGTGTTTTTCTCGATTTTCATACCCTTAGAAAAGTTGATATCTTTCTAAGGATTGAATACAGAAGTCATTGAATCGATGGTCTGTTTAATCAATTTATTTAAAAAATATTTTATAATTAATTAGCGGTTATTTTTATTCAATTCTCATAAAATTAATGCACAGTTGAGTAAAACCTGTACTCAAAAGCGAATTTTCAATTCGTCACAGAATATAAAACACTTTTGAAACTATATTTTTCAAAATTAATTTACAAATTTTTTTTCTCTCCTGAAAATCGATAATTAGATTCTTGTTTCTGAAGAACACATTTAAGTCGTGTTTTTCTCATTGAAATCCAATACAAAATACAGAGATTTTTAAAGAGATATCTGAAGATTGAAATTCATTCGAAAGTTTATTTGTTATTATCGATCAATAGTTTGAAACATTTATAACTGCTATCAATATCCCTAATAACTCGGACCCCAACTGAGTGCTGTTAAACACAATCAATACTTGTGCTGTCAATAGTGAAGTGCTGTTCTAGTTGTTGGCCGTCACTGTTGGGCACTGATATCTATCTAAGGCATTGTGTGACCTGTTGTTAGACGAATTGCTTGTTTAAAAAACTTGATTTCACAGAGAATTGTTTGTTTCCTCAATTTTAGGCTCAACTGAACGCTCAGTATATGTCGGCTGCGGCCAAACTGATGCCCAACTTCTTGACGCCAGGGGCTGCGGCAGCAGCTCAGGTCATGTTCTCGCCATTTATGGATGGATCGTTGAAATTACCGACCGGTCCTCGTCTACCCTTCTCAGAGGCTAACCTATTCAACCAGATGTGTCAAACAGGAGGAGTAGCGCCCTCTGTATCGATGCCATCTCCAATGCCAGTTGCAGAGAGAAAGTCCCCTGCTAATTCAATGGCCAATACATTCAAATTCGACTCTCAATCTGCACACTCTCTTCTAATGGACAGCCGTCGATCACCGGCCAAACAAACTCCATTCAAAGAGGCAGCACTTCCGGCCGACCTCTCAATGAAGAATAGGCATCAGAGCAGCCGAAGCTCCACTCCATTAAATAACGATAGACATGAGAACAATAAAAACGGATCCACTGATAGAAACAGTGAAGGACACCATTTGGGTGACACTCCTCTTAATCTTTCCAAATCAAAGCAATCGTTAGCCGCGAGAACTTCTTCGCCTTCCATTATCACAACCAACCCATCAATGATCACAAGTGGTATAAACGGCTGCACTAATTATATGTCGACATCCAAACAATCATTTAATCGAAACCACTCTCCAATGTCTTCTCCATCAGCGATGCCGCCAATGATCTCATCCCCCTTATCACAAATGTCTCACCCGCCTCCTCCTCCCCACTCAGCCTTTTTTGGCAGTCCAGGCATGACAACAGACCAGTACTTCCATCATGCTTACAATGCACTGGGCATGGGTTTTAGAGGACCGCATATGACACCAAACCTCTCATCGATGTCAAATCTCCAGAACGACAAGTCGGGTAATCCATTTAACCCATTCGGTCCCCTTTTATTACCTGATCTGTCAAAACTGACGCCGACATCAACGGTCACATCAGCGTCAATGAGCTCACAAATGGACAGACAAAGACATGAATCACAACAACAGTCACAAAACGAGTCCAACACAGAGACAATCGTCACGTGTCAAAGTAAGACCTACCTGTGCTTAACCTCACATACATTTACTTATACAATAAGTTCGAGGAATTCCTTGTTTATTGAGACTTAGGGCCAAAAGCATAACTCACTTGAAAACTGATCGGACAATAGATTCCAAACCAAAAAACATTAATCCGAACATAAATTGTTATCAGATGTTCAGCAGTTGATCCGTAAAAGAATCTGATTCTGGGCTCAGATTAAACAGTATTTTAAAAAATTATTTCGAGTTTTAAATCATTGTATAATTAAATTAAATTAAATTTATTTGTGAACACTATTTGCTCTCAGAATCCAATGTTCAGAACGTTTTGTGAATTTCTAATTGCACTCAAAATTTTATATGCATTTGATTACCAAAACTCATATCTCTCTATGGCTTTAGAAATTGCACAGAATATGTTTGCTATCCCCTAAACCGTAACTAATTTTTGATGTATTTTAACTTTTAATGTAATTATTTTGTCTGACAAACCAAATGATTCTTTCAACAGACAAAATATTGGGCGCAAAGATCATCCGACAACAGAAAAGAGACTCGGATGGAAAGCCACACGTCAAGAGACCTATGAATGCCTTCATGGTCTGGGCTAAAGACGAACGGAGAAAGATATTGAAGGCCTGTCCCGATATGCATAACTCCAATATATCGAAAATTTTAGGTAAAAATTCATTTAATAATTGATTAGAAAAATAGTTTCAAACAATTTATTCACTTTTTTATCACTTTTTTCTATTTCGAGTCTTCAGAAAAACTTCAATAAATTTTTATTTCATTTTAAATAAGAAAAACTTTTAACACTTTTTTAAACTTTCCTTTCACGAGAAGAGCCTTTTCATTGATTTACTCTATATTTGAGGCCAACATCTAAAGAGTAAAATCATTTAAAAATTGAATATTTGTATTGAGATCACGATTTGCACTAAAAAAAGAAA
>JAQGCE010000607.1:0-11424 GCA_034699185.1 Eupelops torulosus
TTTTCGTAGAGTCCGACACAGTTTTTTCACTTTCATTCGCTCCTTCTTTGCTGGCTCTCCTCTCTCTCTCACACACACTCTCTTTCTCTCTCTCCCTCTTCTGATTCTGTGTGTGTATGTGTCGACAGTAACCTTAATCCTGACCGCACTCTATATACACCACTACTGTATGCTTCTTCAGCTCAAGTATATAAAGATTGACTTTTCGTAATAAATACCTTTAGTTTTGTTTAGCAAAGAATTGGGAATTAAAAGGAGAGTTGGAAAGAGAGGGAGAAATACTTTTTTTATCTGTAATTTCTTGTGGTTTTGGGAATCCCTTGAATAATGTTTTTCTAATGAAGAGTATTTTGTTTTTGGTTTTTCAGTTTTCGAAACCAAAAGTTTCTCTTTTTATTTGAATATTGAAATCGTCTTTATATATATATATAATATTTACCTGAATATTAATTACTAGTTAGTGTTATCTTGCAATTCGTTGGTTATTCTCTGCCCTCTCAGTTTGAGAGTGAGTTTTGGCTCAAAGTATATAAATATCATTTTTACTGTGAGTTTCTTAGATTCTGTTTTCACTTATCAGTGGTAGAGTGAAAGTGAAAGTTCATTTTAATTTCAATACTTTTTTTAGCAAGTTCATTTCGTTAAGATTTGAATTTTTCGTTTTATTAAAAAGTTTTGCATATATTTATAAATAAATATTTTTATACATTTATTAAGAAATATATTTTTGATTTATAAGTGATTTTATTGGAAATCCCTTTAATTAATAAAAAGTTTTTTTGCTTTGAATTTGTTTCCAAAGTTTTAATATTTAATAAAAGTTTTTGAAGAAATTGTTTCAAACGAAACACATTTGAAGAAAAATGGCTTCACATAAGAATATTAAGTTTACAATGGATGATGATATTGTCATCAGTGGTATGGGTGGCCGCTTCCCAGAGTCCGATAATGTAGATGAGTTCGCACATAATTTGTTCAATAAAGTGGATATGATCACAGAGGACGGCAGAAGATGGCCTACAGGTAGGTCCAATTGTTTTTTATAACACCTAGTTTAGTTTAGTTTTCACTATATTTTCCTCTGTATAAATTTGCTAGTTTTAATTTGATAAGATTATTTTTATGCAACTATTTTTATGAATAATTCATTTATCGATAACTTTTGTAAAATTATGGAAATGTTTGAACTTTTTTAAGGAAAGTATTTTAAAATTCTATTTTTCAGTATTTATTAGAAAGGTTACCTTGTTAAATTTTTCATGAGAAGAATATTCTAAGCACTTTCTGTGGGCTGAAATGTTTAAGGAGTTATTTGTGTATATTTGAACTTACAATCTCTTAGCCATTCCAGTCCATTGGAATCTGTCTTGATCTCATCGTGTATAATTTGCTAGGTGAAAATGAATAATTGGAAATTAAACTAGAAAATACTAGAATTTACTTAGAAATACTAGAATACTTGAATAAAAAAAGACTTTGGTTTAAAAGAATCCCAAATATAAATAAAAATCAGATGATTAATATAAATAAATATAAACATTGCACCAGGAGCTAATTGAATATTAAATTAAATCGTAAATAAGAGAAACCCTGAATTAAAAGATTTAATTCTCTTAACCCGAGGATAGACTTTGTTATCACCTATTATTTATGTTCAGATGCTATTAATTTTGATCCTTGAAAATACTTTTTAGCTATCAAGAATCAATTATTAATGCTTCTAAATTAGATTATTATCAGCAAGGTTGTCTTTTAAAGAATTCAAAGATTAAACAGGATGTAAATATAAATGTAAATAAAAATAAATAAAATTTTTGATACATTTCCAAAAAATCGGTTTAAACTTTGAATTAATTAAATTAATAGTTAATTAGGAAACAATTATTTTTGTATCCATTTTTAAAATAATGGTATTATTTATTTTTTATTGAAAGACTTGTTGGGAATGAACCCAAGAATGGGAAAACTCAAGAATATCGACAAATTCGATGGTCTCTTCTTCGGTATTATGAACTCCATGTCCGATGTGATCGATCCCCAGTCCCGAGTCCTTTTGGAGACTACATATGAGGCAATCATAGACGCAGGTATAGACCAGTTTCTGCTGTAATTCCCCGAAAATTTTATTCAGTTCTTAGAAATCATGTAAAAAAATATTTTTTTTTATTCATAGGAATAAATCCGCAAACCCTTCGCGGGTCTGACACCGGAGTCTATATTGGTTTTTCCTCATTTGGTATGCCAGATGGCATACCCGAGGATGTGCAGCCAGACTCCCAGAGCAATATGGCCGACGTTCTTCTGTGGACAGCCGGCTCTCAAAAATGCCTTTACGCTAATAGAGTGTCGTTCGTATTCGATTTCAAAGGGCCGTCAATGATCATAGACACCGCCTGTTCATCAAGTTTGGTGGCCTTCAACACAGCCATTAATGACCTCAGATTAGGTACGTAATCAATCTTGCTAATTTCATGATCTAATTTTTAAGTGAGACAACAATTTTCACTAAAAATACCAGTTTTTAAATTAAAAGATTCTGTTTAAAAGATTATAAAAGAGCCTTCAAAGTGTCAAACTTTAGACTAAATACTACTAATTGTAATAATTAAGGATCAATAGTCTGACGTATTTTTGCTATAAATCTGTGTATTAAAAGACGTCAGTATTTAAACTTCTTTTGATGTTTTTTGTTATGAATAACAATTTTGTTTACATTTTTGTGACTTATTTTTATTGATAACAAAGAATAATCCATTGATTTGATTGATAGGCAAATGTCGTCAGGCGATTGTCGGCGGCACTCAAATATGTCTTCAGCCGTTCTCCAATCAGATCTTTCAGTCGACTCGTCTGAACGCTTTGGACGGCATTCCCAAAGTATGGGACGAAAAGGCCGACGGCTTTGTCAGAGGAGAGACTGTTTGCTGTTTTCTTCTGCAAAGAAGATCCGATTCAAAGCGTATTTACGCCACTATTTTGAACTCTGGCGTCAATATTGATGGCAACAAAAGAATGGGAATGTTTTACCCGTCGGCTGAGAGCCAGGAAGAGCTTATGGTTAAAGTGTACAAAGAGGTCGATGTCGACCCCTCTCAGGTCAACTATTTCGAAGCTCACGCCACAGGAACTAAGGTTTGTCTCCTTTTTAAAGAGGTTTTTAATGGTATTTGTCTTAATTATTATTGTTATTGTCTGTCCAATAGGTGGGCGACCCTCAGGAGGCAAAGGCTATTTACAACGCCTTTTGCGGTAAAGTCAAACGTGACGGACCCTTACCCATAGGCCTACTCAAGAGTAATATAGGACACGCCGAGGGAGCGTCTGGTGTGTCGTCAGTAACCAAAGTAATAATTGCATACGAAAATGAATGCATTCCTCCGAGTCTTCATTTAAATAATATAAAATCAAATATCAAAGAGCACTGTCCACCTCTTCTGCCCATCACTGAAAGCTATAAATACTCTCCGGGTAATAATAAAAAGTTGTTTATTACTGATTCTAATCTGAGTCTTATTTTAATACCTAATCCCAGGTATTGCTGGAGTAAACAACTTTGGTGTGGGTGGTGTCAATGCAACCGCTTTACTCGAACCAAATTATAAGACAGTAACTCCTGATTGCCTTAAGATTGCGGACGAGATTCCAAGAATTGTTAACATCTGTTGTCGATCTGAAGAGGCCTTCAGTCAGATGAGCAAATGGATTGAGGAAAACCCTAACAAAGTGACCAGGGAATTTTTGGCACTCATGGCTGAGACTATGAGAATTGAGCCCTCACTCAACTCAAGCGGAATGCCATACAGAGGTATGGTATCTATTAATGAGGACTGTTTTATGATAGAAAACCTCTAATTAACAAATTTTAGGCACAATTTTCATCAAACAATTGGCTGACAATAGCTATGAATATAAGAGACAGCACTCGATGTTCACACTTAAGTCTCAAAGACCTGTTTGGTTCGTCTTTCCCGGTTTGGGCGGACAGTGGGTCGGAATGGCTAAGGCTTTGATGCCAATCAAGATTTTTAGAGAAAAAATAGAGGAATGCCATGAAATTCTGGCCCCTTATGACATAGATTTGAAACATTTATTATTATCTGACGACAAGAACTCGATGTCGACAATGACTAATAAATTCTGTGCCACAACTGCTATTGAAATCGCATTATTTGATGTGATTGCATCATTAGGTGTCACTCCCGACGGCATTATTGGCCACTCATTCGGTGAAATAGCGGCCGCTTATGCCGACGGTTCTCTTTCAGCCAAAGAGGCTCTTCTCGTGACTTATTTTAGAGGAGTTGTCACAGAAAGTGATAAAAAGATTCCAAAGGGTTTGATGGCTGTCTTAGGAATGTCTTGGAATGAGGCCAAGAAATTATGCCCTAAAGGCACGAGTGTTGTCTGTAATAATGGAAAGGACACAGTTGTAGTCTCAGGTATTTCTTAATTAAATGGCTTTATTTTGAATTATTTTACTGAAAAATATCGTTTAATCTGAAGGTCTTTATGAAGAGACTAAGAAAATGGTTGAAGACTTGTCCAAAAAGGGTACCTTTGCTCGAGAGCTCCAGAGTAGTGACATTCCATATCACAGCGAGTTTTTAATATCTTCGGCGCAAAAGCTGACGGAAGAGCTTAAGAAAATTGTTCCGAACCCGAAGCCCAGATCGAAAAAATGGGTTTCGACCGCACTCTTGGACTCAGACTGCGATGAACTCTTGAAATTAGCTTCGGCTGAATATTTTGTGCATAACCTGATAAGTCCCGTCTATTTCTACAATAAGTTCAAACATTTGCCATCCGATGCACTGGTGGTTGAGGTCGGACCGCACGGACTCTTCTCTAAAGTAGTCAAAGAGACTCTTGAATCGGGACATTACTTATCCGTAATGAAGAAGGACTCAAATGAGACAAATTTGGATATGTTTTTGGGAGCCGTCGCTAAACTTTACGAATTAGGTCTCAACCCTATTATTGAGAACCTGTACCCTAAGGTCGAATGGCCGGTCCCAAGAGGTACTCAATCAATTAGTTCACTGATGAAATGGGATCATAAAGATAATAATTTTGTCCGCAAATATCCGGATCATCACTTCAGACCCACTGCTTCTGATTTGAATGAGAACTACAATCCTCAGCAAAATATCAAAGCTGTTATCCCCGAACATTGTATCGATGGCAACGTCCTATACCCGGCCACTGGCTATTTGATGCTGGCCTGGAGAAAGATGGCAGCTGTTCATGGCAGGATCTGGAATCAATTGCCGGTAATCTTCGAAGACGTACAGTTCCGAAGACCTATTTTCTTGTCGGATACTGACATCACCCGAATTAAAGTCAAATATCTTGAAACAAGTGGTCAGTAATTCTTCTTTAATGTAAATTTAACCTTGTTTATTAATCAATTATCATGTTAACCAGGCGAGTTTACTATATTGGAGTCGGGTAATATATGCTGTGTGGGTAAAGTGCGAACCACCGATGAGTATGCACTCAGTCTTCAGAATCATTTGGTGGATGAAGTGGCCAACAAAGACAAAGACTATGACATCAATTTGACGGCTAATGACTTCTATAAAGATATTAAGATTCTTGGCTATGATTACGGCCCGAAGTTTAGACGAATCCAATCGATTAAAACCAATGACTTTGAGACACTTCATGGAGAGATCAGTTGGGATGGAAATTGGATCACTTTTATGGATTCACTCCTCCAGATTATGGCGGCCGCTATGCCTTTCCGCAAAATGATGGTTCCCGTTATGATCAAACAGTTGCGATGCGACCCCAGAGTACTCTATGAAGGAGTGGCCTCTAATAAGTTGGTAGAAAATCGGTCTAAACAGGATGAGCTCTTCGAGCAGAAGGTACAGGAGCAAGACATTCAGGAGATGTTGGCTAAAGGAGGACAGAATGACGAGTCCGAAGTTGAGGGCGTACTCTCTGCCAATAGTGTCGACTACATTGAAGAGTTGTTCGGCAAAGAGTTCCATGTTTATAAATCAAACCTTCCTTTCTATGTGGACATGAATTGTCGAATGATTGTCACTCATGGCGTTGAGATTGAGGATCTCATGGCGTTCCCCATTCCTCGTAAGTCCAATGTTCAGGACTTGAAGCTGGAGTCCTACCAGTTTGTGGCCAATGAAGACAGTAATTCCATCGAAGAATCTGATAAGAAGACAATGAAAGAGTATATTAAGGTTTGACTAAATTGTCTCTCTTTTGAATTTTATATTAAAATTAAATTTGTGTTAAGGTTTGTTCCACTTTTGCCCAACAAATCAAACAAATTGTTGAAAACAATGGAAAACCAGAGCCAGAGCTAAGTGATGTCCTCAAGAATTACTTGACTGACATTAAAGACAATCAAATTATGCTTAAGATTCTCAATGAGTTAAACAAAGGCTGTGGCGATGAAAATCACAATAAAGTGATTGACACAAATAAGATATTGACTGAGCTCCAGACCAAACCCGAGTTCGACATGTCCTTAGATATGATTAATGAGGTCTCGAAGAACGAGCATTTGGTCCGCACTTTCCTCGATATTGTCAGCGAATGTTATGTACCAAAGAAAGACATAAGAGTTTTGGAAATTAATTTGACTAATGGTTTGATGGCTAAAGAAGTGGACAACCATTTGGCCACCGCTCATATATACCCGATTGACGTGAGCTATACTATTGCCGTCAAGTCTATTGATTCGGTTCCAGAAGACTATAAGGGAAAGTCATTTAAATTGCTTGAATGGAAGCACAAGGAGTCCAACTTTCCATCTGATGTCACTTCAACTGATCTGATAATACTTAAAGACTCTCAAGACTTGTGGGACATAAACACTGAAAGTCATATTCAAGAAGTCTATGACGTTGTCTGCAATAAAGGCTTCTTTTTGGCGATATTTAGACATCAATTGACAGAACCAGAGCTGGCGTTAAATGCAATGAATGGTAAGAAGAATCTGAAGAACTCTGATCTGGAGAACAGAATCCTTGAGTTCGTCAAAACGGCACAGAATTTGGGCTTCAATTTGATTGGCAGAAAGACTGACTCAATTGGCTCGATGTCAGTCCTGTTCCGTAAAGTGCTGTCAAATGCAGAGATCCCCTCAAAGAGTAATATAATTGAAATTAACGCAAATTGTGAGAAATGGTTCGATAAACTCAAAGAGAAGATAATTGAGAACAAAGAAGAAGAGGATAAGACCCAAAATATTTGGCTCATAGCAAACGACTCGTGCAAGAATGGGGTGGTCGGCCTGCTTAATTGTCTCCGTTTGGAGCCAGGAGGGGAGAGCATCAGATGTATCTTTGATTACGACAATCTCATTAAACTTCCCATTAATTTCAAGGAAAAGCCATTCAGTGATATTCTTAACAATGATTTGCCGATTAATGTCATCAGAAATGGAAAGTTAGGTACTTATAGACATCTGACTCTACCCAAAGATTACGACAAGACTGAGTCGGATGAGTATTTCCTAAACATTGGACAGACACGAGACTTATCTGGTCTGCAGTGGTATGACTTAAGAAACCTGAAGTCACCAAAAGAATGCTATGATATGATCAATGGAAAGGTTAAACGAATACCCTGCAATATTTACTGCACTGGTATGAACTTTAGGGATGTTATGCTGGCCACCGGTATGTCTCATTTATTCATTTAATGATGAATTATATTTAATTTAATGTAATTTAATGATAGGCCGTATTGTGTCCGGTCCTCAATCACTGTTCACTGATTGTGTGATGGGTTTGGAGTTTGCCGGCCGTCGCACAGACACCGGAGAAAGAGTCTGTGGCTTTGAAATGAGTAGATGTTATGGCACTTCTATCGAGGCTTTAGAAGACTTCCTGTCCCCAATTCCTGACCACTGGTCAATGGAAGACTCAGTTTCTATTCTGTGTACTTATAGTACTGTTTGGTACGGTTTGATAGAAAGGGCTCACTTGCAAAAGGGTATGTACTCTTAATGTTAATCTTTAGAACAGGTTTTGAATTATATTTTCTGTTTATTAGGTGAGAGTATTCTCATTCATTCGGGTGCTGGTGGTGTCGGACAGGCAGCTATAACCATTTGCCAACACTATGGCTGTGATATTTATGTCACCGTTGGAACAGATGACAAAAGAAAGTTTTTGATGGAAAGATACAATATTCCTGAAAATAGATTATTCAGTTCAAGAGATGTCCAGTTCAAATACAAAATCAAAGCACAAACTAAGGGAAAGGGCGTTGATCTGGTGCTCAACTCTTTGACTGGCGATAAATTGGACGCTAGTTATGAATGCGTTGCCGATTGCGGTCGGTTTGTAGAGATCGGCAAATATGACCTCCAAATGAATAAACAGTTGGGAATGTTTTCATTCTTGAGAGACGTCTCATTTATTGGTGTGTCCGTCGATCAGAAGCTTTACCTAAAGAGAGGATTTGCCAAAAAGTTCTTTGAATGGATGCGCGAAAACTCAAACAACGGAATGATTAAACCCATTAACAAAAATATATTTAAAGCTGAAGAAACAGAAAAGGCTTTCCGTTATATGACTACCGGTAAACACATCGGTAAGATTGTTATTAGAGTGAGAGAGGAAGAGCCACAGAAGGTCGCAAAGAGTGGAATCAGTCCTACAAAGAGGCTGACTGTCGTCAGAAAAACATATTTCAATCCAAACAAAGTCTATATAATAACTGGAGGTTTGGGTGGTTTTGGAATGGAGTTAATCCATTGGATGCTGTTCTTAGGCGCTCGAAAATTCGTCCTGACCTCAAGATATGGTGTGCGAAATGAATACCAAAAGTTTGTTTTGGAGAGATTAGAATCTTTGGGCAGAAAACTCAAAATGTTTGACACAAAGACTATTGTCTCAACTCATGACACAAATACTGCCGAAGGAACCAAACAATTGCTAAATGATGCCAAGAGTTTGGGAGAGATAGGAGGTGTCTTCCATTTGGCACTTGTTCTCAATGATTGTCTTCTTGAGAACCATACCATCGATAAGTTCGCTGAAACTATTGATTCAAAGACCAAATGCTTCGAGAATTTGGATACTATTAGTAGAGAACTGGACATAAATATGGATTATTTTGTTGTCTTCTCATCCGTGGCCTGCGGTAAAGGAAATGCCGGACAATCCAATTATGGTTTCGCTAACTCTATCTGTGAACGCATTTGTGAGGCCAGACGTAGGGATGGTTTACATGGTTTGGCCATTCAATGGGGACCTATCGGTGATGTCGGCGTTTTGGCAGATTCTGAGATAAACACAACTTTGGCCGGAATTGTGAAACAGAGGATAAACTCTTGTCTCGAAATTTTAGATAAATTGCTTCAAACAGACAACTCTATCGTCTCATGTGTTGTAAGTATTGTTTTCGTATAGTTTAATATCTGTTTCTTAAGAACTAATTCTAATTAATTGTTAATTAATTTCAGGTGAGAGCCAAGCGTTCAATCCTTTCCGGTACTAAAGAGTCTAAACTTGTAAACCAAGTCTGGACTGCTTTGGGTATTGACCCAAAGACAACACCCAATCACTTGACTCTGGGAGAGATAGGAATGGAGTCTATGTTTGCGGTGGAACTCCAACAGGGATTGGAAAGAGAGTACGACATTAAAGTCACTCTGAATGACATCAAAAACATCACAATAGGAATGATGAAGGAGTTCGAGGCCGGAAAGATTGATGAAATGAAGAGATTCGCCGATGATATTAAACAATGCAGGGCTAAATTGAGCAAGGTTAAGTTTATTATTCCGGCTGAAACTCACTGCAGACTTAATAATGTCACGACTGGTAAACCGGTGTATTTCTTACCCCCATTGGAGGGTATCTTTGCTTCTTTGGAAGCTTTGGCTGAAAAGGTAAACCGACCGGTAATTGGTCTCAATTGGATCAGAGATATGGAGAAATTGGGTTCACTTAAGGACATCAGTAGATATTATGTCGATTTAATGAAGACTTTGGAACCAAAAGGCAATTACGATATCGTCGGCCACTTCTATGGCGCTCTGATTGCAATGAAAATGATAAAGAAGGCACCGGTGGGTAAAGCCGTTGTCATTGACATGTTATCTGAGGTCAAAATAGATGAGGATATGATAACAGATGAATATCTGATTGAACTGATCCTTGGCTTCATCTCCAAAGACTTGCCGCCAGTCGTCAAATCAAAGATAGCCCGCGATATCCAGCATAAGCCGGATGTGTCCTCAAAACTGTCCAAAATCGCTGACGAACTCAAAGAGTTTGTGGGCAAACAGTTGGTGAGCAGAGACTTAGAGGAGATTCTCGTAAATTCATTCAAAAGAGCAAAACTATTCACTTCTTATCGGCTGAATATGAAAAAGAAGTTCAAACAAATGCGGTTCTCATTAGGAAAGAAATATCTGGAAATGAGTGGTAAAGTGCTTATCATTAAGCCTTTTGACGCTTCCGGAGAGTCAGATGCTGAGGACATGACTGATAAGATAAAGAACGCATATTTCCTTCCCGAACAGGTATGGATTGACCACAAACTGTGGTCTTTTAAGAGTTTTATTTAAGAATTGTTTATTAATTATGATTTCTGTCTGTCCTATAACTCAGGGATTGGAAGGAAAACTCAACTTCGAGACAGTCGATGCCAAGGATATGGAGTCTTCGGATCAGACGGCGGTATTCAACGCCATATCTATAACTATGAATAAATATCTTTCACAATAATAATAAGCTTTTTTTTGAAAAATACTTTTCATTTGATATATATTTTATAATCCATTTTATATATACTTTTGTGTAATATTTTTATACTCTTTTTTATAATCAATTTTTATTCATTTATTTTAAATGATTTTTTATTTTGAATGAATTTTTTTGATAATATTTTACAAATCAATAAACTTTTATTCTCAAAACCACAGATAATTTGTTGATAGGTGTTATTGTTTGGCGCATTGCGCCTGCACATTTATTTCTTTTGATTTTAATTTCCCGGAAATCGCTCTGATTTTATCAAAAATTGTTTTATCTATTATTTTATCAAAATTAATGCTAAGAATGAGGTTTTCCCAAATTATTGCCTTACATCTGATCTCATATGAATGTAATAAAGTGAGCAAGCTGCAAATTTCCATAAAAAAGTGCACAAAATTAGAAACAATTAATGAGTTTTTTATGAAATAATTATTTTTATTCGAACAAAATAAGTTTTCAATCGAGATTTGTTAGGAATTAATCCAGGTTTCTTTAATTTAAAAAATTCTCCTAAATATATCATAACTCACCCAAATTGTTACGTTGTTTTTGAATCGTTTACAGAATCGTTCAATTTTTCATTAGATTCTATGAATTACTGAAATGTTAAGTTCAAATACATAGTTACTAATGTTTAGATATTTTGTTCCCTTAGTAATATTTGATTTATTGAAATATT
>JAQGCE010000608.1:0-11423 GCA_034699185.1 Eupelops torulosus
GTAATATTCTGTGCTATAAGAATGACCGGATGTTAACGCATAGAAAAGACACTCATACAGTCTTAGAATAAGGCCTGGACGCTCATCTACTTGTGCTGTTGAGCCGATCATAAAAGAAGCACATATTCTATGCCTCAATAAACTGAACAGTTATGTGACTTATGTGACGATATGAGTATATGAGATGACAATACATAACTAAAATCTGCGGAAACTCTGCTCACAATAGGAGTGCAATCAGTCGTAACAACATTGAGATGAAGAGAATCGCAATCGAATTGATCGCTAAGAGAATCGTTCCTCAAATCAGTCCTTTCATTGCAATCACTTAAACTTAAAAAGGGATGTAATGTAATCACATTTATACACAATTCTACTATTTTTCCATTCAAACAAACCTTCAAAACTTCATTTCACATTGAATGAGCAAGATTAATAAATTCTTAAAATTTAGTTTCCAATCACCTTTTACAATTTTGAAAAATTAACAAAATTCAATTTTGAGAGACTCTCCATGCTCATTTCAAAACACAAAAATTGAAGAAGTTATCATGAACATTTTTAGGTTTAATCGGAGATTTAGCGAGAGCATTCTCTGATATCGAGGTAAAAATTATATCAAAAAATTATGTAACATAACTCTCTCTTTCAAGCTTTATGCTTGCACATTCAAGTGGTCATTTCGGGTCTTAAAAATGGCCATACGCAGATAAAATTCGGCATGATCATTCCTCATTTTCAAACCTTTCCAATGATATAATTTTTCCTCGATATCAGAGAATGCTCTCGCTAACTCTCCGATTTAAACTAAAGATTGTTATAAATGTTTCAAGCTTGTTTTACATTTTTTTTAAAAATTAAATTGATTAAATACATTTTAAAACCACTGTGAGAATAAATATACTTGTATGAATTTTTCGTTTTTTCAAAAAAACCCCAAACTATTGCTCACATTAATACAAGTAATAAATGAGCAGGGAATTCGTGAATTTTCTGATTCTTGAACAAATTTTGCTGCTGCTGAATGAGTGCTGACATCTCATGTTTCACAAATCAACTATAATCAATTAAGAGAAGAATAATTCTGGCCTTGGACTTTTTTTTTTATAGACAAACAAGAATTTTTCTCGGTTTTTTTTTGTTAAAGGCTTTCAATGGCTTCATATTATCCTGATAAAATTATTTGTCAATTTTAATAATTTGTAACTTGACTTCTGATTCTAAACTATTCTATTCTAAGGAATATTTGTGAGAATAAGTGAATGTTTTTGATTAAAATTTAATCGATTTATTAAACTTAACAAAAATTAAATTAAAATATTTATAACAATTATTATCGAATAATATAACTCTTATGACTAAAAAGATTAGTCTATTAATTGAGGCAATGATTGACAGTCATTGAGAGGCAATCACTTAAATCTATTCTCATTTATCGTATATTTTAATTAACAATTAAATGACATTTTCTACATATCTGTTCATTTGAACAAGCATAATTATAATGAATTACTAGTTTAAATAGAATGTTGTTCGCCCTATCAATGTAACATGGTTGATTATTGATAATATAATTGGCAACTGGGAAATTTTTAATGAGAAATATCCTGGATATTGATATATCAGAAATGTTTCTCATGAAAAATCTAAAATTACAATTATACCCGTCCCTAACACAACCCATCCCTACGTTTGTGTGGAGGCATCACATTTGTCATTAATATAATTGTCTGTTCGCATGAGAGGCACTTCTTCTTTGTTTTTAATGGAATTACATAATGAGATGTCATCCCTTTCATCCCTTTCAGTGCTGTTGTCTTCCCTTTCAATACTGTTGTCTTCAAAAGGCGATGACTTTCTGGAGACTCCCTGTAAGTCGACTTC
Source organism: Eupelops torulosus (assembly GCA_034699185.1). Lineage (NCBI taxonomy): Eukaryota > Metazoa > Arthropoda > Arachnida > Sarcoptiformes > Phenopelopidae > Eupelops > Eupelops torulosus. The sequence continues at coordinate 1,885 of JAQGCE010000608.1, forward strand.
ACTCCTGAAAGAGGGCACAGCGTTTATCATATTCTTTAGATTCAGTTGCTTTTGCTCAGACAGAGAACGGGTCAAATTAGGGGGAGTCGGCGCCGGATTCTTTTTATATGATCGCCTCCTAGTCATTGATGCCGGTGTACTCGAACGGGTGGGTGTTTGCGGGAGGGATGTGGAAGAGACGGACAGGTTTACGGATGCTGGACTCGGACTTGAGGTCGGCGGCGGTGGCGGTGCCGATGTCTTCTTCCTTCTCCGCGGCGATACACTATCGCTGGCCGTTGAGGGCGAAGACGGATCGGGAGATCTATGGTTTACAGTCGATTCAATATCAGCTTTAGTTGTAATTAAATGACCGCTACTTTTACTACTACTTGTGCAGCCGTCCTGACCTTCATTTCCTTCGCTGATGGGCTCTTCATCCAAACGACGTCTACGCTCTTCAATAGTTTCTCGACCTGTTTCTGGAATGTCCTCTTCTTTGGCTGCTATTTTGTCCTCTTTCGGCGAGTGAGCGGTCGCGTGAGTCGGAGACATCGATGTCGACTTGTGGTGAACAGGACTGGCGTTTGTGCGCATTTTGGAAGAAGAAATATTGGAAACAATGCTCTCAGTCTGGTTCTGGCTTTGGCTTTGAGTGGTCTCACAGTCACAACTGGAATCAGAGGTTAGACCTCTCTTACTACGCCTGCCGTCAATAAATACTGGTTTCACCCTTTTCTTCTGTCTTCTTAATCGTCGCCTTCTTTTGTCTTTCAATCGTTTTTTCTCTTTAAGTGTCGAAGAATTGTTTGAAAAACAAGCGACAAGTGATCGGAGGCCCGCCATACCCCTATAATTGAATATCGGAGAGTAACTGCGATCTGTGTCACTGTCTAACTCGGACTCATCAGTTAAGACACCCCGTCTTATATAAACATGAGGGGAACCACTCGATGGCAGACTTGAAATTGAAAGATCACTTCCACGCCTCTCTTTGAGGGGCGATTCTTCCGGATTGGGCGAAGAATTTGGTTTTCGCTCAACACTTGTTGGGGCAGAGACTACATCTCTCTTGTCGTGTATTGTCACTGATTTGCGGCGAAATATTGGTTCGGTTGGAACAGTTCTAAAAGAGGCCATATCATGAATGGGTAACCAACTGGTTCCCGGACCCAATGGTTTATTAGCGCATGCTAAATCTTCACCACCACAACACATCTTTGCGTGAGGTTTGCTTGAGAAGTGACACATATGCGCCAAACCGGGCCGACCCGCCAAGTCATCCAATCGAGTTCTGCCTTTGGGTTTTGTTGTCTTACAGATGTGCGCACAGGGGTGGTTACAACTCGGACACTGACAGTGTTTCTCATTAGTTGTGTGAACGTCGTGTCCGACCTATTGATTCAAATATGAGTTTCAATCGATCGGTTATTCAGAGAAGTGAAGGGATCTCATAATTGACGTTATATTGAAATTCGTGCAAAAATATGATTTTGCGAATCAATTTTGATTTCATGCGTCAACACATTCAAGACGTGACATGCATTGGATTGGATTGAATTGTAGGGCACAGGACTTGGGATCGCATTCCAACTAAAAATGGAAAATCGAAACACAATTACTGAACAATAAATACAATTAAATAGAAAAAAAACTATCAAATCGATAACAAATTAAAACCAATTGATTTGACAAAAAGCCAATAAAACAATCGATAAAACAAAGTATTGATGACTTACGTGATGGGGAGCGTTGAGAGAACAGTGAGGTACTACAACACTGGGTGATCTCTGTATACTAATCAGTTGTCCCGGCTTTAACTGCACAGACATTCTTGAGAGCATTGTTCCTATGAGTAAAAACAAATCCAATTACTATTAATTAGAGTAAAGTCTTCACTAAAAAAAGACAAAAAACATAATCGAATTAATTGTCGACTTTTGTAGAGGAAAGACATTATATACAAATCCTATTCTATTGTTTGGTATAAAATAATTCAATTCTTAGTCTTAAGACTCTTAAGTGAAACATTGAACGATGAAAATTGATTTCTTAGACTAAAAGTTTGTTTCTTCAAATTAATGCAATCTATTATTTATTTGATGTCTTTCCTCAACACAACTGCTATCAAATCAATAAAACATTTTGCGTTTTCCTTCATCTTCTAAATCGATTTTATTTAAAAAAAATATTTGAGAAAATTATTGAGAACTGGCATAACATAAGTCATATTTTAAAGTATTTGAAATAAGACTTGGCTACAGATGTATGTATTGAAGGAAAATCATCTCAAAAAAATCAATGGATTCTAAACAACTGTTATATTAAACCTTTTTTTTTATTGAACGGAAAAAAACTTGTGATTTGTGTCCCGTTTTAGACATAATAACAATAATAATTCAATTCAATTGAAATTTTTTTGCGATTCAATCAAAGTCTAACATTTTTCTAACAAATGCTTTTAAACCGGAATTTATTCTTTAGAATTAAAGAAATCAAAGATTACTGACCAGAACGAGGTCTTCCCGCATAATTATCAACTTTGGTGAGCGCTGACAGCGGAAGAAACTTTGCAAAGTTTTCTTTGGCAACGAAATATCGGCGCCCATCAACTGTTCCGTCACCGGAACCGATGCAATTGTCCTGATTTTGTTAAACACAGTGTAAATACTTGAACTTTTACTAACACTGAAAACATACAAATTCGAGGCCAACTGTCCAGTCATTAGTAATTTGTGGCATACGACCGATCCATCGAACAGTGCCAAACTCAGGTCCTGATGTTTTGACCCAGGCTACTCTCTCACCTAATGATAGTGTTGGGGCGATTGGCTCTTCAAAAAGTGGCTCATCATTTGATTCGTCGTCAGCTGTCGATGAATTCAACACTGATTTCGAGTAAATTAAATAAACATATTTTAAAACAAATACTTTTCTTACCATTAAATCTAATCTTTTTCTTACGAAAATCGCAAATTTCAGAACAAGTTTGCATTAAAGCCATTAAAAATGAAAAACAGTTTATTCCAAGAATTTGATGACTACTAACACATAGACTGAGGAATGAAATCAAAAAAATAATATTTTATATGTGCTTTGAATCAATAGGACGTTTCGGATCATTTAATTTGGCGAAAATAATAAACTTATATTATATAACGTTTGAGATCAATAAAAATCGATAATTAGGTTTTAATGCAATGCATGACTAGTTTCGTGTGTGAACTGTCTATTAGTTGATTGTCTTTGAAATTTGAGTAAATATATTATTTTGCATTAAAATTTTGATCGCATAATAAATTCAGTATTCATTCAAAAGAATATTTATTGAAAGTCAGCCAAAATTGCGTACAATTTTCACTCACAAAATATTTTTTAGAAACAAGTATTCAAACAATAACTTAAAAACGATGATTATAACAGTTATTCAATATAACTAATGTTTGGGTCCGCCTTTTCTCTCTAATATGGTCTAATCTTATAGACAAGTCTTGTCATTTTCATCCTTTATCCAAGAATATCAAAGAAAGAGCCCTGTTCAATTTATAATCCTTCAAACTTCTCTATTAAATAAGAATGATAAAAATTTTGCCTTAGACTTACTTGGTGGAATTAGGTATGAGGAAAAGGCAAGTGTAAGGCTTACCAAATTATATGCTCCGAAATTTATTTATCGTAATAAAAAATGTTAATAAAATTGAGGGAAAAATGAGGGAACAAATGAAAGCGAATACAATTCAATACTGAAGTGAATTGAATTTTCTCTTCAATATTGGTATTCAATGTTCATTTGAATCAATGAAATGAATTATTCATTTTTAGAGCACATATAAAATCGAGACACTTATGGATTGAGTAATTGAAGTGAAACTAAACATTCAAATATATATGACATCGAAAGCAAAACAGAGATAATACTGAATAATGTTTTCAAATTAGCGATCATTAAGATTACAGAGAATTTCAGTTCACTTAACACAGAATATTCTGATCTGTTTCCAGAATATTCAGAACACAATCTCAAAAAAAGACTGGAAATCTTTGTATAACTGACTAAACTCAAGAAAATCCATTTTAGAAATGATTTTTGAATGATATGTTTCGGACAAACACTTCGAAAGGAAAATAATATTCCTAAAGAAAATAGTCTTAGATTTGAACAAAAAATAACAGAATAAATAATATTTCTTTTAAGAAAATTATGTTTTCTTTACGTTTCTATCATCTGATTGGATGATAAATTGAAATATTTTTTTTGTTTGTAATCTGAAAACAGAGCCCCTATACTAATACTAATAACAATCTTTATAATAGAGTCCAAAAAATATAGATTTTGATCGAAAGATGAATTCATTAAATTGCATAAAAACGAGAATTCCATACATTTTATTATAAATATAAGTTTTATTCTCTAAGATTGAGCCCAAGAGATATGAGATGAACCGCCAGTTTAGCGAACTTAAGGCTAAATGCAATTTATTTTCTCAATTCGTAAGCATTTATGACATCAAAAAAAAAAGAGTATTGAAGTAAAATGAAGTAAATTGTCTGTATTTGAACTTCAGTTTCATATATAAACACAATATATGAATAATTTAGTTTACTTTCTATTCTTATTTACACAAAAACTATTCTTTAGTCAAATCCCACAAAGAATTCAATCATTTAATTTGTTTTGATATAAATCTAAAGAGAGATAAGGTATTATGAAATGTGTAAGACTTAATGAAGGGTGACATTTCATAAGTCTTTTATAAATTATTTGGTTGTGATTTAATCCAATCAATTAAATTAAATTTAAGATTTTTTAAAAGTTTTCCAAACAATTTAAAACAAGTATATTTTAAAAGTCATTATTTTGATGATTATTTTATTCAAATAAAAGTTGAGTTTAGAATAAATGGTATCTCAAATAAAACATCGATTTTTTGGTTTAATAGAGCGGAGGAGAGACCACTCAAAGTGAAAACCCTTAAAATAAAGGCAAGATTTAAATTGTGACTATTTTGAGAAGAGAGAGAAAATTAATTTATGTGAATGAATGGCAACTCATTCATCAACTAATAGTAAATGAAACTAATTGACAATTGGTAATTAGTTAGTGGTCATAAATCATCAAGATTATATGTGTGATACCAGAAATTGAATAATTAATTGAATGCAATAAGGGTTTGGTTAAGCATTTTCAAGGATTCGCTAAGAATTTCTCTGATTAGTGGCTGTTTTCCTTTTATAGCCTTTCCTCAATTTGGTTGGAGTCAGTCAAATCAGCCTTGTTCATCTTAATACAAGATGCAGACGATATTTTTTGATTACTTTTCTTTTATTAGACGATTAGAGAGAATAAAGAGTTTTCGTTGAGAGCACAGGAAATACACTCATTATATGTATGTCTCATAACTTAAGTGTTTCTGTTATTGAATTCTCAATTAAATTCTTTTTGTAGTCATATTATAACTAATAATAAGTGTAATAATAGTAAGTAATTTAAATTCAATTAACTTAAGAGAAAAATTAGTTTTTGGTTTTGGTTCTCATATAATGAGGAAATCATACGATTCATGCGATTTGTCCTCAAAATTAAGTGAATGTAAGGCAAAGGCGTGAAAAAAGTAGATTACATTTGAGACAAACAACAAATGGGAAAGGATTCTAATTAAGAATATAACAAATGGGAATACCTGAGAGGAACTGTCCAAAAGTTGATTGACGTTTTTTGGCCAAATAAGAGGGCAAAGTTCTCACATCAATGCTATGCCGAGCGCTTCGACTCCGGAAAGCAGTTGACAGAAATGAGTGAGGCTTCGAAAGTGTGGCCAACTTTGGCGGCGGTGACGCAAATGGACTGGCCTTCGAGACATCGCTTGGACTTTTTGGACTCTTTGGGCTTTTGGCCGGTGATTTGGGACTTGTGCTGACCTGCTCTCTCTGAGGAGTGGCCGGAGATCTGGTCAGTGTTGGCGTCAATTGCAATCCTAATGACTTTTCAGGTGCTTTTATCGATAATGAAGAGAGTGGTGGCGGAGAATCACTTCTACTCTCGTCCTCATCCTTAGACTCATTCATCACTAGATTTTAAAAATTATTTTCATTTCGTTTTTTGCTTTTATTTATTTCTGAGTCCATAAGCCCTTAGAAACAGACATTGAGTCTAAGGGCAGAACCAGAATAAAACCAAAGGAAAGCCTATGGAAAGGTTTAGTAAAAACGACAGCACAGTTAGGGCGAAAATCTAAGTGAGCATGCTCAAACAAGGATTTCAAAAATATTCACTGAAATTTGGGGTTGAAAACAATAAAAGAAATTCACAAATATCACTATAGAGTTGTACTCAACTCTATCTGTTTTGGTTATATTTTGAGAGCCCTGGAAAACAGTCAAATGTTTTGTATGGCATTGAATAGAAACAGACAATAGAGGTCACCACAAGTGAACAGATGTCTAAAGTCCTTCAAAATGACAGATAATTGTTTTGATAGCAAAACAGAGTCAAACAAAAAACACCAAAATTACTGTCAATTTTCGCTTTAATTACATTAAAATAAGCCAAAAGAGTATAAAAGTAATCAAATTGATTGCCTCCAGTTTACTATTTTATTTCTGTTTACTTAATTTTGTCCAGTTTTTAAGAGTAAACAAGTTTATAAGTCCAAGATATATTTGATCTACGTAATCGATTTCGGGCTTTGAGTGTATTCTTGCGACAAATTTTAATGTCATTTTTTTAACGAATGACTGTTTCATTTGATTTCAATTCAATTGTGTTTATATTTGAATTATAAATATATTTGAATTCATTTAAAAGTTATTTGAAATAATTAAACAAAATATAACTCAAATAATAATTTTGTTGATTGAAAAACGATTATCGATTGAATCGATCTCTGAATTAAAATAAATTCAGTTTAATTGTGAATCTAATTGAGAAGTGATGCAAAACCTGTCGATTTGGAATTATTCTTCGAGTGGTTTCCATCGGTTCCCTCTGAGTTGCAAATTAGCCACAAATCGATTGAACTGTTATTCAAATACAATACGAATTTAATTTAATTTCGCGACTCATTCAAAGACAGCACTTTTGAAGGAATTCTTCATTTAATTTAATTATCACTTGATTTAAACTGACATTAAAAGAGACAATTGAATAGACAATGAAACTCTTGGAAAGCAGTCGATTTGAAGCACTCAATTCGGCCCTTCATTTCGATGCCGGACAGTATCAGATCATCGGAAGGTATGACACCATTCAGACACTTATCTTTATGTACAAAATCGGATCAATTAAAGTCCATTTTCTCACAAAAAGAGCTATTTTTTGCAAAAAATAAGACAAACTTTAATCGATTAATAGATAAATCTGTTTTTCATCGATTAGTTTGTCTTAAGTTTGTGTTTGACTTATATTTATGTTGTGTTTGAAATCCGATGTCATTTATAACTGTCTTATATTTTTATGTTTCCATTGATTGGATATATTAACCGTCAGTTGAATCCAAATTCAATGTCAAATCATTTATTAGTTATGTCTGACAATTGACTGAATATTTCATTTGTTTTATTACCGGTTTTGATGACATTATTTCCAAATTAAAATCTATTTAATAAGAGTTTTAAAAATCCTTTTTTTAAAGTCAAATAAAATTTTTAGATAACTTTGTAATTGATTTGAAAACTTCAAACTCAGCCTAATTTTCGATTATCTTTTTGAGTTTATTTTCCTTTATTTAAATGTTGTCTAATTTGAGGCCATTTCTCAAATCCTTCAATCATTAGGCAATATATCAGTGAAAAAAATATATCTGTTATCAAGTCTTCAAAAAAAACTCTTGTTTTGAAGAATGGGTTGATTTATATTTAACGACAGATTCTATGATTCATTAGTTAATAGTCTGTGCTTTCGATGCATTTGTGTCTATGATTTGAGCTCTTATTGAATCGATTTTTTATCACTTCTCTGGAGTAGAGAAATAGGTCTCAAGAGATGAGTTGTGATAAATAGGCTTTTGATTTAATATTTAATTTAATGATAACTTTAATGGCATTTCCTACAGAGTGGAGAGTTATTCGTGTAAAATGGCTGGAAATGAGAAAAAACTGTATAAGACAATGCATGCCGAGGAAGGCAAGAGTCCTAACGACTTGCAGGCATTATCTCCGCCACAAACGATTATCTCTCATTCGCACAGCCCTAACAAGGGTTACAGGTATTGATGGCTCACTTAGTTTCCAATTTAATCATACGATTATTTTGCGTGTTTTGAATCTAAAACAAAAAAAATAACTCACCTTTTATTTAATCGTAGTCGAAGTCAGAGCGATGACGGAGAGGGACATCTTTGCGATACAATCAGTCGAAAAACACTCTTCTATTTGATTGCGACACTAAATGCTTCGCATCCGGACTATGACTTTAGTAATTCGAGAAGCGATGAATTTAGTAAAGAGCCGAGTATTAAGGTCTATACACACTATACTTTAAACTCTATAAAACTAACCCTAATGTTAGACATACCTCAGCAGCCAATCAATAGATTTACTTAAAGATTCTTCCATTAAGTGATCGATTAGATCACAAATCAGATAAAATAATGCTTTGAGTAATAGACTGTTTTTCACTCCTTTCCAAAAAATTTCAATTTTATTATACGATTAGAGAAATAATCGATAAAATATACCAAATGTTAAGGAATTGAATATTATTTTTATCCGGAATTATGTTTTGGAAGTCTAACCTATTTCTAAAAGGAATACCGTTTCTATTGTTTGAATTTTAGAGAGTTATGGATGCCGTCGACTCCAACTTCTTCAGCACTGCCGCCCGTCAGGCATACAATGCAGTTAAAGCTCAGTTGTGGTCAGCAATTGATAGTGAGATCAATCTATCCGAGTGCGACATTTACAGGCAAGTGTTCGACTGACATCAACTCTATTGTGCTGTGCTTTTAGAGTAACGCACTTTTAATGCCTGTTTGACTCACGTATAGTCAGAACGAATATAACTCAAAACTATATCATATAATAGAGAGGAAGAGAAGAGAAAAATCAATAGAAAGCTATTTATTGTTGTATTCTATTCTCTAACCTATTATTTTCATACTCACAGCTATAATCCTGACCTCAATTCTGATCCGTATGGAGAGGACGGATGCCTTTGGTCTTACAATTACTTCTTCTACTCCAAGAAACTGAAACGCATCGTATTTTTCACTTATCGAGCGCTTAGGTACTGCTTGGGATGCCTTTCCCATCACAAAACCATATAATTTAAATCTAATTTTCTTTGATTTATTTATTCCTTTCCTATAATTCAATCAATTAATTTAGTAAAATGGATAGCTATGAAGTCCTGTCCGCTGCCGACTACTCTGCCGTCGACTTAGACATGGATGACGTTTAGATCAGAATCTCCTCACTTCGGTTCTGTTGTCTCACTCCAAGTGATCCGTCATTTGTGACAAAATCAATATTTTAGAAACACTTTCCGTCTGTTTTATACATAAATTACTTTTAAAGTCATCTCTGATTCAGAAATCAACAAATTCTGTCCCTTTCTCTCAATT
>JAQGCE010000609.1:0-11420 GCA_034699185.1 Eupelops torulosus
TAAAAAAGATACTTGCAACATACATATAATTCATGACTCTAATTATATCTAAAAAGAACCATGATTAACTTATGCATTAAAAATTGGCCTCAATTTAAATAAAGTGACCAATATATATATGAATGGTGCAAGTATCTTTTTTATGCTAGTGAACAGGCATAAGTTATAACTTATAAGTTATAACTAATTAAGTATTTCTTTTAAAAATCAATTTTGTTGTTTGTCAGCTCCATTACGGCGCCCGAACTGTCATCGGTTTCTTGACTTTTGATTATAAGGATAAATATGAAGAATATTCCAAACAATTGTCTGAATATTATTCCGAAAATGAAATCAAAATTAAAGTAGATTTTGGAGAAGATATAGGACAGGGTCTCAAAGCTGTTTCCAAAGCAATTAAGGTTTAAAATTTGTCCCCTATTCAAGTTTAAAATAACCAAATTTGCTATCTTTTCAGTATCTTCACAGTGGATCTAATATCGGCAAAGTTGTGGTCAAACTTTAACAAACCATTTGACGTTCACTCAATTTTCAATTTTTTATTTTTCAGTTTAAACAAATTGTTTTTTTACATATATCTTGTATATTTAACAATTAAATGCAATTATAAGTTCAAAGATTACTTAAAATTATAAGAATTATAATCAGATAAAAGTTTTAAAAATCGCGGCTTATATTTGACTAAAAGAAAGTAATGACCAAAAGATGTCACTTTTTACTTCACATATGAGTCGATGATATTTTTCATAGGAGTTATTCATTTAAATTTAATGTATATTTTCTACAAAAATCTAAGAGAAAATAGTTATGAAATATTTGTTTGCAATAAAAGCGCAAACTTTCAGTGAAGTCACTTAAAATCAATTGTTTGTTATTTACATTTCGAACCAAATTTGTGGTCAGTTATCGCCAAACTTAGCCGAAAATGGAGGTTAAAATAGAAGGACAAGAACATGAAGAGCCAGAAATAATGGAAGTTACCCAAGAATCAGAAGGTATTTATTAAAATTGACTCTTTGAACAATTTTGAACAAATGGAAGAATCCATTGAATTAAATGACCACTTCTTTGACAGAACCCGAGAACGTAATAGTTATGAGGAAAGTTCTGCAGGGAGTTATTACAATCAAATCGTTGTCACATTTGAGTAAAGCCATTGACTTTTTCAATAATACTTTGGACGACAAAATGGAATACTTTCTCGAAATCAAAGAGATTTACCACTATTTTTGTCTCATATCAGAGACAGCCATCGATGAACCAAATCTCAATCAATTGACTCCATCTTTAAATGCGTTTTACATACGGATAATAAAACTCTGCTATCAATGGAAGTGTTTGTCGGATCACTTCAAAGGAAATGAGCGCTTCTTTAATAGCATTCAAATAATTATCAAAAGACTTATCGTTCGATTCAGTGAATTAAATAGTTTAGGCAATGATGTCGTCAATAAAAGCATTCCTCTTATGTTGACTTCATTCATAATAACCGTTTCAACAATTCATGGCCTCAAAGAAGTTGTTATAATCTGTAAACCCATTACCGAAGAAATCATTTACAAAAGAAAGAGTGATTTGAATCTCAATACCGAAGAGTGGAGACAATTGATATATTGTATACAGCATTTGTCAGAGGCCTGGCTTAGAATCAATCAAATTGATCTCAACGATGACAACACTTTGAGCCAATTTATTATCTTTTATTTGGATCTATATTTGGGAAGAAATAAATTTTTGAGTCATTTTAGCGATAAAATCATTAAATGTTTCAGTACTGAGAAAAATGTGGATTTGGAACAACTCTTCGTTAACTTTCAATATCAGGTCAGTGAACATGTCTTGAGATTAATTGAAGTGAATCCAAATTTCGAAAATATGGAGAATTTACTGCAGAGAGCGATGTCTTTCTTCGGTATTAATTCTCTTCCATATGAACTAATGAGACATATCGTGTCTCCCTTTGCAGTCAAATGCAATGAAGAGACAGAGCTCTTCATAAGAGAAATATCAAATATTAACGTCGAAAGAAAGAGTGAAGTAATCAAAATCTATTTAACGGATATTCTTAAACATATGTTTTATAACAAAAGTTTTAAAGTCATTAAATCATTCGATGAAATCGAAAAAGTAATCAAATATTTGTCACATTTAAGTGATTCGGAGTTATTTTATCGAATTAAGTTTATTTCCTACGAATTGGTCAATTCGTTTCTTATGCTTCTCTCTAAAGACTATGAGTCAACCCTCGAAGCCATCGCTTTTATCTATTATATTAGAACTCTTAAGAATGTGAGAGAAGCTGAAGAACACAACAAATATCGTAATTTAAAATATTTTTCTAACAATAAGACTGAGTTAAGTAATGTTCTCAAAGAGTTCTTTTTGGCGTTTGTCCACAAATTCGATAACTTAATGCAAGACAATTCTGTTTGCTTTCAAGAGAAGATGTTTGCCATCAGGAGTTTTGTTGACTTAATTAAGTTAATGGACAAAGAATGCATTAATACGTTTAAAGTGAAACTCTTTTCGACGATTAAACTGATTATTAGTGAAAAGTTTTATTCAAACAAAAAAATGATTAAATTGAGTATAAAATCGATGGCAGTATTTGTCAAACAAGTCGACGAATCTTATCTTTGCTCTCAATTACTGACGATTTCGGCTCTTATGTTACCTCTGATGCACTTCTGGCCCAATGAGAGCGCAATTATCTTCAAAGAGTTGATAATTAATCATAAAACTAATAATTCATTTCAGAATTCATTCAAATATTTGTATTTCATTCCTGAGATCAATGAACTAAAAGATGTGACAGAAGTTCTCAAACCTTATATCTCTTACGGTGAGAGTGAAGAAGAGATTTGTAAGAAAATCGCTTTAGTTGTCAATAATTTGAGTCATGAGAACAGTAGAGTCCAAGAATTCTCACTCCAAGAGTTGACAAAACTATTAGAAATGCACCAAAATTTTGTTTACAAGAAATGCCATAACACTAAAGAATTTGATTTCGATTACTTCGTTAATCATATCATAACTCAACTTATGATGTGCTTAAAGTCAACAAATGAAAACGTCTTGCGTTTGGCGGCCGAATGTTTGGGTATTGTGGGAGCAATCGATCCCTTGAGAGTCGATTTGGAGAAAGCCGTCATTTCTAAGGAGGAAAACGTCGAAAAGTTTCTTAATTTTAATGAAAGAAAATTCAAAATTAGTTTAATTAATCGGTTATACAGAGCCATAACCACTGCCAACACAACTGAAAACCAGTACTGTGCCTCTTATGCTCTCCAAGAAGTGATGAAAATATTCAATTCTATGACCACCGATGACTTCAAAATTGAATATTTATCGCAAGAATTACAAGACTTTTGTCATTTGTTGACCCGAACCCGATATAATACAAAAATTCCTTCCAATTGTTCAGAAGAACTCAAATTAAAACCTATATTCGGGTCGACCACTAATATGACTTATAAAGAATGGCTGAAAGATTGGATGACTACTCTCTTTAATTCATTTATTTTCAAATTTGAAAAGGATAAAGAAGACACTGATTATCAGGAAGTGCTTTCACTGGTCTCTCAGCCTTCAGACAACAGTTCAAATAACAATTCGTCGGATGTCTTCTTCTTAGAGTTGGCACAAGTTCTGAACAATCACTCCATAAAAAGCAAAGTATTAATCAGTTGTTTTCAGATATTAGTTCGAAATGAAAGTATCGCTCAATTCTTATTGCCTTATATTGTGATAACTGCCCTCAAAAACGCAACTTATGATCAAAAACAGATGATTGTAAACGAAGTCAAAGTAGTGATCAATACACTGACAACCGATGATTTTATCTTCAATGAGATAGGTCACTTAAGTTCACAAACAGTGTTTCATATCTACGATTACCTAAAGATTTGGTATAAAAAACGAATTGCTTTACACAGAGATCACTGTCAGAAACCAAAACAGCTTACCATGGCCAAAAGAAAAGACAAAGAATTCAGAGGAGTTCAGTTCTTTTTGGATAATATCTCTAATCAAGAGTTGGCCCGTTTAGCCTTCAAATGCAATGCTTTTGCCCGTTCCTTAAGATATATGGAAGAATACATTAATTTGAATGAAAGTCAATTCCAGGAAGAAATACCTTTCTTTCAGAAGATATTTATACGTTTGGATGAACCCGATTCTGTCGATGGCTGTAATTCGAAACGCTGTCCAAACAATCCCACTATAAATGAGATGATTTTGACTCACGAAGCGATGGGACAGATGCAGGAGGCGCTCATCTGCTGTGAAAAAGCCATTGCTTTGAATCAAAATGATTTCGAGTGTCAACAAAAATATTTACAGATTTCAATGGATAGCTTCGATCAGTCAGCAATGGTTAAGACTTACGGTTCCGGCCTTATTCTCGATCGACCCGATTGGAGACCAAAACTAGCGCCGTATGTCATCGAAGCCGTCTGGAGATTAGGGGATTGGAATCATTTGGACACATTATTACAAGAATATGACGTAAACGCCTTAAACAGTTTTGGTGCCGGTATCGGAGACGTACTCTATTCTATGATTAAGAAGAAAGACTTAAATGAGTTTGAAGACAAAATTATCAATTTGCGGATATCTCTCGTCGGTCCTCTTAAGGCTGCCGCCACAGAAATCAGTGGTTATCTTAGAGGACATAAATATATCGTCGATCTTCACATTCTTCACGACATTAATTATATTTATAACAAACTGATGACAGAACTTAATGAAGACATTTGTTCGATAGAAATACTTACGAATAGATTCAAAGAAGTGATTAATATTTGGGACAAAAGGACCGATTTGGTCAGAAATACAATCAAATGTCAGGAACCCATTTTTAACGCACAGAGAGCTCTGTTCGGTGCCCTTTCAAATCGGTGTTCAGATCTGTTGCCTTTGATTAAGAAAGAGATGTTTAAATCGTGGCTCAAAAGCACCAAAACTGCCCGAAAATCTGGAAATATTCAGCGCTCTTACAATTGTTTACTTGAAATGAATAAAATCAGAGAATCGCTGCCATTGGGGGACGACATTGACGGCTCTCTCACTGATATCGAGAATTGTGAGGCAATTATTGAATCGGCAAAAATTCAATGGAATAAAAACAATAATATCGCTGCCATTCAATACCTGAAGAATCAAATCGAACGAAATTATTGTTTGTCATTAGAGTCATGTTATCAAAAAGCGGTTAATAGTCTGTCCGAAAGGTTTACATCAGACGAGTTGAATGAAATACGAAATTCTTTATCGTTTGGCAGTTCCAACAGTAATTCCCAGGGAAAGGATCTTATATACGATTTATCAAATTCTGATAGTATTGAAAACGATTCGAACCCAGGATTCGCAAAATTGCAGTTATTGTACGCAAAATACTGCGATAGAAGCGGTGTTTTGGATCAAAACTCTTTAGCCGTTCTCTATAGAAGTGTAAAAGTGGCGGCTCCTGAATGGGAGGAAAGCCATTATAACCTCGCAATGTATTGCAATAAAATTTTGATGAATTATGAAGATTCCAAACGAAATAACAAATCGTTTTCTTTGGGAAAACCCGAAGAAATTCTGGAAATGAAAGGCCGTACCGTTAAGTCATTGGTTGAGTCTTTGAAATATGGTGTAAAACACGCACACAATTCACTGCCCCTTATGTTCAATATTTGGCTCGATTTAGGAACAGATTATTCGACAAATAGGTCCAGAAGTTCACAAATGAGTGAAGAAATTCAAAAAACAATTGAGAAAATGAGTGATGCCATCAATTGTTTGGTGGCAAACGCCCCGCTCTTTATATTTTTCACGTCATTCGCACAATTGACAGCTCGGGTTCTCCATCCAAACGGAAGGATAGCATTGACTTTGAAGAGAATTATAATTAAACTGATTTGTCGTTTCCCTCAGCAGTCAATGTGGCTCTTAATGCGTTCGATTCACTCACAAAGTCTGAGCCGAAAACAAGTCTTAAGAGAGATTCTGAACCAATCGGCCCGAGAAGAGCCGAAACACAAAAAGTTTATAACTGATATGTTGTGCTTCGCAAAAGCTATGACTAATTTGTGTCAAAAGAATTCCGATAATAGGATTAAAGCCAATCGACCCAAATGTTTGTCTCTCAGCAAAGACTTTCCAGAAATTGCTAAAATCTTTTTGAAAAGCGATTTCAGTCCAATTCTTCTTCCGTTTCGTCTTTTGGTAAACGTAACGCTTCCGAAATCATTTTACGAAACGGATTACAATCCGTTCCCTTCGAAGGATATATGCATCAGAAGTATTGACGATAACATTGATTTACTTCATTCACTTCAAAGGCCTAAAAAGATTAAAATCAATGGAACCGATGGCAAGACATATACTATTCTTTGTAAAATGGGAGACGACTTACGTAAAGACAATTGTCTGATAGAGTTTTGCAATCTATTGAACCGTTGTTTCAAACGCGACGCCGACAGCCGAAGACGTCAATTAAAAGTCAAGACGTATTTAGTGGTATCGCTGACCGACAATTGTGGTCTCATTGAATGGATTCCCGGTTTAATTCCTTTTCGAACTCTAGTTGAAGGTCAGTACCGTCTGACCATTGATTACGACAAAGTGAGGGAATCAGTTATTCAGATCTATAATAAATGGGCTCTAAATGTCTCCAATACTGAAAAAGTGAAGACATTTAAAAAAGAGATTTTACCGAAATTCAAACCATCAATATTTGGCAATTGGTTTGCCAGCACTTATTCCGACCCACTTTCCTGGTTTACCGCTCGACAGGCGTTCACACGTTCCAGTGCTGTGTTCAGTGTTGTTGGATATCTGTTGGGTTTGGGGGACAGACACGGAGAGAATATTCTTATTGAAGAACTTACCGGACAGACAGTTCACGTCGACCTAAACTGTATGTTCAATAAGGGAGAGGAGTTCAATGTTCCCGAAAGAGTGCCCTTTCGTTTGACTCATAATATGGTTCACGCAATGGGTGTCACCGAATTTGAGGGCACTTTCAGAAAGGCCTGCGAACATGTGCTAAGAGTGGCCAGAGATAACCAGGAAGCGCTCCTCAACTTTGTTAGCCCTTTGCGTTTCGACCATTTGTTAGAGTGGGCCAAAACCAGTTCACAAATTAAGAGTTTGGGCACTGAATCCACTCTCGATGTCGCCGAAAGAATTGTTTTCAATATTGAAGCCCGACTTAAAGGCATTCCCTCTCGAAATGAACGAAATCTTCCGAAAGGCATACCCCTATCAATCGAAGGACAGGTCGATCACATCATTAAAGTAACTTTAAATAAATTTTTGTTCTCTTATTTAATATTGTTTTTCATTCTCTTAGGAATCCACTGATATTAACAATTTAGGGCTCATGTATGTCGGGTGGGGGCCATATCTCTAGATATTCCTCTTCAACAGTATTTAAACTTAAGGGTAAAGCCATTCAGTTGTTTATTAAACTTTAGAGTATTTATTAATGAAATTTTTATAATTATTATTAATTATAATTCATTTTCTCCTAATTTTGTGTTCATTTTTATACTTTTCTGTACTTAACATCAATTTTATAAATGTGTGAAAATAAATAAAATGATTTATCATTAAATTTTATAATAGTTTTTATTGAATATTTTGAACATTACATCAATTAATACTGTATTACAAGAAGTGATTGTTTTATATTTCGTTTCCTTAAATCGATTGAAAAGAATTCAAATAATTATTTGAGAAAAAAAAATTTAAAAATCAAAGAAAATAATAAACTTTAGGTTAAGAATAAACTCAGTTTTATATGACTTTAAATTTAATTATAAGTGAAATAAATGACTAAAAAAGACTAAAAAATAATTTGAATGTTGTATACAATGATTGTTGAAATCAATTATAATTTATTAACAAAACTTATTTGACATTTATTTTGATTTTTCAATCGTTAAAGTATTTTGAGTTCAGAATTAAAGTTAAGAATATTCTGTCGAATAAATGGAAGACTCATTCAATTATTGGCTTTCGTTTAAACAGTAATTCATTTTATTCTTCAAAACATCAATAAAATGGACAAAAACTTTATTTTTATCTGAATTGATACCAAAAAATAAGTTTATAATCAAATTAAAATCGTTTTTGTTTTTAGTTAAAAATACATTTAATTAAATAGAATTTCTAATTAAATCTCTAATAGTATTTGCAAATCAATTAAAAACTTCAATATATTTATATTAATTATGAATAATATCACCCAATATTATAATCATATAATTTGATTGCTGGATAAATTCTAAAATCAATTTCCTAGGTTTAAAACCAAGCTAAAAAATAAATGTTTTAATTTAAACAAGTGATTAGTTTTAAGTTTTTTCTCTCTTCGCTTATCACTGAAAAGCACTTAATTATTGTTATTAATCATTATTTTAATGAATTATTTAATCAATAAATGATTTGATAGTCTATTCAATGTTTAACAGCAAATAAAGGCTAAAAAGTCTCAATGAATGAACACTTAATGTAATGTTAGACCAGATTTACATTAAATACAATTAGACTCAAACATCGATCCAATCAATTAAATACTCAACTCTTTATGAAGGAATGGTTTGTTTGCCTACCCCTTGTGTTAGTCTTTAACCTGCAACAAGTTTAGTGCTGGGCGGTGGATATGGAATCACACCTCCCGGGCCTGGAAGGGTAGAAAGTCCTTCGTTGAGATCTGCATCAATTTCACGGGCGGCTTGTCTGCCCTCATTAATGGCGTGCACAACAAGAGACTGTCCGCGACGACAATCGCCCGCAGCATATATTCCATCAATTGGTGTCCTATAAGTGCCAGCCTTTGTTAAGACGTTGGAGCGCTGGTCTTTTGTTAGTTTTAGCTGTTCTGTGAGATAGGCCTCCGGTCCTAAGAATCCCATCGCCAACAATATGAGATCCGCCTTAAATACAAATAAAATTTTGATTCAAAGTTTTTACTCTTATTTTGAATATAACTGAAGACAGACCTCATATACTTGTTCTGAATCGGGGACTTCAGCCATATTCCATCGGCCGCTATTGTCTTCAGTCCATTCAACCCGAACGGAACGAATTCCACAGACGTTTCCTTTTCCGTCGTCTAAAAATTCCTTACTTGAAATTCCAAAAATTCTTGGATCAGATCCCCATTTCATCTCAACCTCTTCGTGACCATAATCTTTGCGATATATTTTAGGCCATTGGGGCCATGGATTGGTTGGATCGCGTCCGGGAGAGGGTTTCGGCAGAATCTCAAACGATATAATACTCTTCGCGCCCTAAACCACAAAATCAAAATCAAAATCAAAATATGTTTTAATTTAATAATCAATGATTGGATTACTTGTCTGAATGAAGTTCCGATACAATCACATCCGGTATCTCCTCCTCCGACGACAATCACTCGTTTGTCTTTAGCAGTCAATTTCAAGAAATCGTTGGTTGTTTTCCAGAGCTGTTTCTGAGTCGACTCGAGGAAAGTCATCGCAAAATAAATGCCATTGAGTTGTCTGCCAGGAATGGGCAGATCCCGAGGCCATGTGGCACCTGTTGTCAGACATATCGCATCAAATTGTTTTATTAAGTCATCACCGGTGATGTCTTTTCCGACATTAGTATTGGTTTTAAATAGAATGCCTTCCTCTGCCATTATATCAATTCTTCGCTGAACCACTTGTTTTGATAATTTCATTGTTGGAATTCCGTACTGAAGAAGTCCTCCAATCCTATCATTCCTTTCAAAGACAGTTACGATGTGACCAGCTTTATTTAACTGATCAGCACAGGCTAAACCCGAAGGTCCCGAACCGATGACGGCTATCCTTTTAGTGGTTCTGCGTTTGGGTACCGTTGCTTTAATCCAACCCTTTTCAAAGGCTGTCTCAATGATTGACACTTCAATGGTCTTAATAGCAACTGCGGGCTCATTGATACCGAGCACACAGGCCCCCTCACATGGGGCCGGACAAACACGACCAGTGAATTCCGGAAAATTGTTGGTTTGAAGCAGTTGTTTAATGGCTTCATACCAGTCATCCTGATAAACCAGGTCATTCCAACGTGGAATTATGTTACCTAATGGGCAGCCATGAGAGGACTGACAAAATGGTACACCACATTCCATACATCTATTTCAAAAATTATGTAATAATTTGTTATAAAATAATAATAATAATACGAACCGCGAGGCCTGAGTTCGGACATTGTCTCTAATGAACTGGTGGTCAAAGATTTCATTCCAGTCTTTGGATCGTTTGGCGACATCTCTATAATAGCCTTTTATTCTCTTGTATTTCATAAAACCCCGGGTTTTATCGAGTTTTGTCTGATCCACAATCGAGTCTTCGATGTCATTAATTTTCTGTTCCACTTTTGGCGGTTCTTCCACTGGTTTTGATTTAAGGTTCTTCGCCTCTTCAGCACTCTCTTTGAGGACCCGTTGATATTCTTGTGGAAACACTTTAACGATCTTTTGTTTCATTTCATCGAAATTATTTAAGATTTCTGCGGCCACTTCTGAACCGGTCTTTTCATTAAACTCTTTGAGCAGACTTTTGAATAAATTGATGTCTTCTGGTTGTTCTAATGGGAACAGGTCAATCATTCCCATATTGCATTTCGATGCAAACCTTCCGTCACTAAAAAGTTATTTGAATAAAGAATTAATAATTATTTTAAAATAATTTAAGAATTCTTACATATCGTAGACATAAGCGATTCCACCCGACATTCCGGCCGCAAAATTCCTTCCTGTTGTGCCCAAAATGACTGCTATTCCTCCGGTCATGTATTCACATCCATGATCTCCAACGCCTTCAACAATAGCGATGGCACCAGAATTCCTGACACAAAATCTTTCGGCGGCGATACCTCTTATGAATGCTTTACCAGAAGTAGCGCCGTATAGACACACATTACCGACAATAATATTATCTTCAGATTTAAAGTGTTGCGGCATATCTTTAGGGGGATATATAATTACTTCGCCACCTGACAAACCCTTTCCAACGTAGTCATTAGAATCGCCTTCGAGTTCAGCGATAACTCCTTTTGCCATAAATAAACAGAAGGACTGACCGGCAGATCCCGTGAATTTAATTTTAATGAGGTCTTTGTTGAGTCCATTTTCACCAAACCTGAGAGCGATGTGATAACTGAGAGTCGCACCAAAAGCCCGGTCCTGATTGACAATCGCTAACGACATCTCAATAGGACTGTCAGACTTGCCTTCGAGTATGTCTTTTGCCGCAGAAATTATTTTGTTGTCGAGTCTGTTATCTAATTGGAAGTCTTGAGCGATACTTCCGCCGATTATATTGGTTTCTGGTCTCAAAGACAAAGCGTTGCAGAGAATCATTGTATAGTCCAGAAGATTGGCCTTTGGGTTGTGGTTGTCTGGTCTGAAGCGCAACAAT
>JAQGCE010000610.1:0-11417 GCA_034699185.1 Eupelops torulosus
TTTTAAAAATACCCTCTAGAGTCGAAAAATTGTCAAAATACCCTCTCCCTAAAATCGTTGCGGATCCCTACTTGACCGCGCAAAGGCCCCCACCCCCTCCAAAAATTTGCCGCCGCGCTTCGCACGGTGGCAAATTTTTAAAGTTTAATTCAAAAATTGAACTTTTATAGCTTTTAAGTATGATTTAAGCTTCAGTATAATGTTAAACTAGTATAGAAAGGGCCTAAAACCCAATCATCTATTGTTTTTATGCGTTTTCTATGCATTTAATCACTCAAAACCTATTACACAAACCCTTTTTATAGTCATTTTGACGATTCTTAGTAAAAACTGACTAAAATTTGACATTTCATCAACTATTTAACAAATAATAAAGTTTAAAAGTACTAAAATGTGGTTTTTTATTATCGAAATATTGCATCATTTAAAAAAATACGCCCTTTAATACCTCCCTCTAGGATTTTCGAAAAATCCGCCATTTTACTGGGGCTAATACCCCTCCCTAGGATCGAAAAGCTTGGCCACCAGTGAGTTTATATATGTGTATACAAGTACTTGATCAAATCATTGATGAAATATTCTTTAGGATAAATGTTGTAGTTTTGTTCAAATCAGGAATATTTGTATAACTTGTATAACAGGGATAAAAATGTCAGACTTTTTGAGATTTTATAGAATAAATAGACTTAAATGAATCATTCAATTCGTACAAATCCGAGTACAATCCAAAAATCTCAATCTGAAATGAAGCTGTATTGTGATATGATCAAGCTCTCTTAAATTACTATATTTATAGGATTAAGTCATAAAATTGCCTAAAATTTAATATAAAGAAAATGTCTTTCACTTAAAAATTCTTTAGATTTTGAATAAAATTTTTAAGCTTTTATGGAGAATTCCAGAGAGACTTTTGAGTGAAATTTGAGCATGCTGCAAATGCCTTTGCTTCAATTCTACATCTTTTAGTTTTATTACGTATATATTTCTTCCAAATTTTGCTGAGAAATTCAATTGAATTTTTCTCAAAATAGTTTATTGATTGACAAAAGGCTGAAGATTTTTATTCAACGATAAAATAATATCCTGCTTCTTTTATTCTATTGTTTTTCACTTACAATAAAAACAGAATATCCTATAAAACAGTCTTAATATTCAATGAAAAAACTCTTCTATTGGTTAAAAGCCTTTCTTTTATCACATTTTATTATCAAATTTATATCCATAACAAAAGACTACTTTATTTGATTTTTTTCATATATTCAGTAAATTTTGGCCAAAAATTTTTGATTTAGTTTTCAATACGAAACCAAATTTGCTTTTTATAAATAAAATGAAAGAAATTCCCACAAAATTCCTAAAACCAACAAATAAATAGACAACAGATATATCTAACTGTCTATTACTAGTCCACAAAACCTGTCGAAAAAAGATTGTCAAACATTTTGTGGTTTTCTCATAAAAAACCTGAATTTGTGATAAATGTTTAGCACTTTTTTCTTATTTAACAACCGCTTAGTCTTAATGTTTGTTTCGGAGACAAACGAAAAATTAATAATAAATTTTGTTTATTTAGAAGACAAGTGTTTAACAAAAAGATGAAAAAATTGTGTCAAAAGTGAAACACCAAAAACACTCGATATTGTCATTTGACAAACGCTTTAATTTTCAATTATTTTGCTAGAACATTCTCTATCGAGTGATTATTTTCAATACAGAATATCCTTGGATTGAATTTAATATAAAGGTACTTATTTTTTCACATTATTATGTTCAGGACAATTCAAATATTTGCCAAATTAATTGGAGTCCTGGAAAATCGGCATTTTCTCCCAGAATCAATTGATAAATATTAAGTGCAAATATTTGAATTCATTGTTTAGAAAATTCCAAAAATGTTTTTCAATAAAAATATCGAGTAATTCAAACAATTCATTATTATTTGTCAATAAACTATTGAAGATCTAATAATTCGGGGAATAATATCTCATTTATTATTAGATGAAAGACACGAATAATGCCTTCAAATGAGAGTATAAGAAAACATTCAATAAATTCCTCAAATGTTTATCTCTTATTGGAATCAATTCAATAAAATAGATAAGAAATTTGTCCATAAAATGCAAGTCGAAGAACAAACTATAAGAAATAATATACAGGCACATTTTAGTTCAATAATCATTTTATATATTGAATGTCAACTCATATTAATTCAACTGTTTTTTGATTATTTTTTTCCTCTGATATGTATTTGAATTTAATTAACAATTATTTGAGTAATTTTTTGTTTCATTTAATTTTATTATTTAATTAATGTCTAGAATTTCACACAAGAAGTGAAATAATGGCGCAAACAGTTGTAAATGAAGACAATTATCCTTTTGAGAGCTATTCCTCTATTGTTTCCCTTTTGTTTGACATAAAACAGTTATAAAGTTTTAAATAAGACAGTTTTCGGCCATAACTGATGTCTGTCCGCCGTCTCATTTGACAGTATTTGTGGCAATCATTCTTCAGATATACTACTAATGACAAGACCTCAGTATTAGGCTTTCATTCAACGAAATTAAACTTTTTTCTTGTGATTCAAAGCAATAATTTTGGTTTAAGTCTTTCATAACAGTACTTTATTTTGATAAACGTTTCCTTAACTTCAGCACAGCCTTAAAATAACATTCAATTTAAAAATAATACGAAAATCTAAATTATATACAATATTATGTCAACAGATTTTACTTCAATTTTCTCTTATTCTGCGAACAAATCGATAAAAACCTCGAAAATTCATATAAAAACCTAAAGTGATATTACTTTTGATATTAAATTTTTTGCGACAATTCTTTTATTATTATTTTTTTCTTTATTATCTTCAATACTATTAAACAAATGTTTTTCAAAAACTGGTATTTTATACGTAAAAACAAGCAAGGTAGTTAGTACAACTCCGTGGGGAGATGTGGGTCAATTTAGAATGTAAATGTAATTTATTTAAATAATCTTACATGTTAGACAGATCATAGAATAACATCAAGAATTGATGAGCTAGTCAAATTAAAGTGTTAAATCTTATGAGAATAGAGCGAGTTATTTTCTTGATTACCTCTGTTTTTAGGCCAATCAATAAGTCTGAGACTTACAAACTCTTCCATCAAATGTTATTTTTCTTAGGATTTTAGAGTTTAATTCTATTGATTAAAGCCTTGAGACAAGACTTGAGACCAATTTTTCTTTATATATAAGACAGGAAGACATGGAGAACATCGGTTCCATCCATTATAAGACATCATTAATTTCCGTTATTTGGATGAGTTTTTACACGAATTTGCTTCTATGATGAGCAAGCATAGTTTCAGTTGAAGAGAAATTGCGTTAATTTTGATACATTTTTTATCATTTAATTAAAAAACAAAATTCCTCTTAAGTTTAAACTTATTATTATTTTGAATAATATAGCACCAAGATCATTCTATTTTAAAGATAGTCTTTAAAAATATCTTGGTTATCTCATAGATAAAGGAAAAGGTTGTGTTAAAGTCATATGTCATCCATTTATAGCATCAGATGATTAACTTTTCATATTTCTGTCGAATAATTGATAAATCTTCCCTTCAATTAGAAGACAATGTTTGATCGATCGCATATATTGACCTTGGTCACTCTTATAATCCAATCATTATTCTTAATTGCTCAGGTTATTTATCAGAAATACCTTTTTATACAACAACTACCATTTCCTCCACTTTTCAAATCTCTAAAGAATTTTTAGGACAAACAGAAAAGACATTACATTTGAGTTTGTTTTTTGAAAATAACAAAAATGTGTTGCTTTAAAATGTATTTGAATTGTGAATTAGGGAACAGGTATTTACTGCACTGAGCGGCAAATGCGCACACACTTAGAATAACATTGTTCGAAAGACAAATGATTTAATGTTGGTAATTTTTCTCATAAGTTTCGAGTTTGTGCCTTAAATTATAGACAAATGGTATCCCACTCTTACATTACGTTAGTTTGAGAATCCGAATCCCAAACCGTAAGCATTAATACTATATTTGAGAAGAAATCACTACAAAAGTGCGTTAAAGTACTTACAAATCCAATTGAAATACTAAACTACGCAAACATTTAAATATAAAATTTATTATTTACCTAAACTTCAAAAATAAATCTGAAAATAAATTGCAGTCATTTGGGTATTCAATAGATTCCGAGTCTACTCTTAAACTCAATATAAGAAATTTTTTTATTGTGATTTCTTTCCCGGAGTCTACAGAAAACTCTGTCAATTGTCAGCTGAAAGAATGGCTGAGCTATTCTGCGCAAAAAAATTATTAGATATGAAGAGCGAAACGATTGAGTAATGCAAACCAATTTTCTTGGAAATTGTTCTTTAGTGGGCATAAAACCTATCAAATCGACTCTGAATAATGTGTGAAATGTATTGAATCGACAAATTTAGTTCGTTTGACGCAAAATCTTTGGCCATCTCTTGAAATGACTGCCGGTTTCTCTTTTGGAACAGATTTATGGCTCAACACTTGTCTCTCTAATAACAAATACTATAGTAGTTTAGCCAAACGTTTGCCAATCAAATGGTATTATAATATAACACAAAGATATCAATCATTAGTCTGTGATCTCAATTAAGACACGAATCGAGTAATCATTTTGTGCTGATTCTCAATCAGCACAGCCTTCATAAAGAGACGAGACAGGAATATAAAAGACCTTCACAAGCGATCGCCGGTCTATCACTAATAGGACTGTTCGTTAAACTCAATCTGACTTCTAATCAAGTGATATCCAGAAACCTGGAATCGCTAAGGGGGGATATGACCCACCAAATCACACGCCTGGGATTTAAAATCTACTCAATCTTCCCTCAATTATCGTAAATTTTTGACATTAGTCCTTGGATAATGACTAGATAAAATTGTGATTGTCGAACTATAACCTTTCCTAAACCTTTGTGATTTATCCACCTGAGACGAGTTACCTTGATTATCCCTGTTTCTAATTGTATTACCTTTCTGTTCTATTATTATATATTTTCCATATAATGTGAAATAAATTAGATATAAAGGTTGTCTGAATTCATTCCAAATCATACCTTTTCCCGAGGGGTGAGTCGTTATTCGCCTCAAATAATTTGAAAACATATTTTGAATTCACTATATTTTTGGGACCGAAAAGGAAAACACAATTTTATGATTTATTTCAAACCTATTTCATTGTAATTCAAAAAAACGTGAATTTTGATAAACTGAAACATCATTCATTTGGCAAACCCTCCCACCTTCACGACAGTAGTCAATGGCACTGACATTCAAATTGTATGATATATTACATAAGAGATTTATGCGAACATTTCATTAAAAACATTTTTTCGGGTTTATGTTTCGTAATATCAAACTAAAATTGGAAAGAGTCTAAGGGACGGCTGTAATCTATACAATATGGCACTTCCATAACCAGTTCATAATTAAAGTTCTCCGTAGAAATAATATTCTAATTATGTGTTTCACAGCTTTTCAGTCAATAATAAACTGATTATTAAATAGAAGTGAAGTAAGAGTTTTCTCCAAAATTAAGTTTAGTTTAATATTTAATTTAACCTAAATTTGTATCAAAACATATAATCAGGCATGCCCAAGGTTTGCCAACTTAAGGGTGATATAGGGAGGACTTTTTTCCAAAAAAAAAATCAAAATTTAGGGGGGAAATAAAGGGGGACTTTTTTAAATGCTCTAAATGGCTCAATACATTTTTCATGAATTATATGTGAATTTATAGAAGAATATATAAAATAATCATGATTAATAAGCAGTTTATTCAAAAAATAAACCAAATTGATCATTTTTTGCCTAAAATTAATCAACTAATCCTCAAAATAGTTTTATGATTATCCCTTGTTACTTGATTGATTATAGGGTATAATTTGATAATATTCTTTTTAAAACTTATTCTTCACATTTATAGTTACTTTATGAATAAAAATGGGGGGGCCTACTAGCTTTTGATTTTAGGGGGGATTTTGCCCAAATTTGTTAACATTAAGTAGGAATATTTTGAAAATCTCCCTTGGGCATCCCTGGTATAATCCTTCTTACGTTAGAAGTGACTATAAGCTCATGAAAATTGAATGTATTTAAGGAATGGTATAACTGAATAATTAATTCTTTTGAATAACAAAATATGTTTTTATTTCTTAAACCAAAACAAAAAATTGTTTTCATAAAAACTAAATATTTTGAAGGATAGAAAAAAATATCTTTGAAAACTTTTCACTTTTATACCCAGGGTTTTTATATTAAAAAGATACTATTATGTATTATAATGGCTATGTTGGAGGACAGTTTCTTTTTGCATAGCCCTATATAATAACTTCAAGCCTTTAAATATCAAAGCAAAGCAATGGCCAACACTTTTACTGGTGATGGATAGCCATTGGAAAGAGTGAGAAATAAATTGAGAACATTTCAAAGGATTGACTCAAATTCAAAATTTAAGAAAATATAAAACTTGTTTATAAAAATCCTTTGTGTAAAGAAGATTTCTGGACAGCTTATTTGAACAGGATCATTGTTACAATGGAAAACGATAGAGCCAGTGTCATATCCAAACATTTTGATAATGTATTTCACCAAAAAAACAACTTTTTTTTTAAACCAAAAAAGGCTTTCTTTGAGGTTTAATCTCAAGCCTTATATCATTGAAAAAAATATGTTTTCATTTTTGGTGTTTATCAACAAAATTCTGTGCGCTTTTTCATGAAAAACAGACCAAGTTATTAGTCAATCATTGAGTAATAATTGAGTAATTAAAAAGACTTTGTATTAAAAAAATAACGATAAAAATAAATGAGTAAACAATTAAATAATAATTAGAGTAATATTATTAGAGTTTATTTGTTAGGAAATTAAAGGTTAGAAAAAAGTTTCATTAATTCATTTAATAGTTAATAGAATTACTATCGAACAGAGCGACCGATCGATAGCCTGTCCATCGCTTAAAAGGTTTGCCTTTTCGTGTAAAGGCTATTAATACCCGAATAAGTACTGCTTTCGGTGGCAATATTTTTACGATTATTTTACAATAAATATTTGATTTCTTATTATTCTTCTATAAATGTATTTGTTTTTCACGTTTGCATCACTTTTACACTTCACTAAAAAATGTTATAAAAGTCACTATAAATGAGAAAAATCGATAAAAACCTCTTTTATACGAAACAGAATATAAAACAAATTAAAATTTAATGAATTTGACATAACTTACAATTCGTTCAAATTATTTGTTGTCTTCTGAATAGAAGTTTCTTTCTTTGAAGACTTGAAAAACCGGAAAATTAAAACAAATTCTTTGTGTGAAAGAAAAATTGAGTTTTCTTTTGAAAAAATAAGAAATTCTTAACTATTTTCCGAAGTTAACCATTGAATCGGAAATATATGCTTCGGATGATCGATAAAAACCAAACAAAAGAAAAGTTCACTGAAAAAACATCAATTGTTTGGGAATTGATTTGCAATGAATTCACATCAGTGCCAAACTCAACAGTGAAAGTTTTCTGAGGCCTCTCTGAAGATGAGCGCTGAAGAGAGCAAAACTTATAAAACCATTTCTGATGTATTACACAATTTAGTCATTCTGTGTGTCAAAAGAACATCTGCAGCGCTGACACATCATATGACAAAAGGCCCAAAACTATTACATGTGTTTCCAATATTGAGAATTTGACAAAAAATTAGGTTTTCATACATTTGCCACAAAAACTCAGTTAATTATTATCTAAATTCTGAATTCAAAAACCATTTATCAAAAGAAACATATTTTCATACTTTAAACGATTATTCATTTTATTTGTATTTCAAGTCTAAAAAAATTAACGAAATATTTATTTTAAAAATAACTCTTTCATAAAGAATCGAAATATAAAGTGTTTTTAAAATTTATATGGTTTCGTTTGAATCGATTAAATGAACCGGATTAAAATATTTTCACTTAAACACCAATAATTGGTTGATATTTGACGTAATTCTGTAATTTATTTTTAATTAATGGTTATTAACGAAAACACATTTCAAAGATTATATAATTCTATAAATATTTTAGTTGATGAGCAGTAATTGAATACCATAATAACCAAGGTGTATTTTTAGAATGAAAAGCCAAGCAGAACAGATTCTTTTCATTTAAAAGCAATTTTTTATAGAATATGTGGAAAAACCTAAACTCTGGTGAATAATAGTGGAAACAAAAATTGCTGACCAATCCATTCAAAGATAATAGTCTACCCTGGCAGTTTCTGGTCGAATGATTACAATTATGAGTGTCAGGGTATCATAAATAAAAAGAAAATGTTATCCTCTCCGCTATATTTTTTTGAGCGACAGAACAGCGATTCAAACATTTTTATGACTTAAAAGCTTTTGTGTAACAAAAAGTAAAGAGCGATCGAAAATCAATACCAGAATCAAGACTTCAATTTTCAAATAAATCCGATTCTTCGAAGTTAAGAATTGTTCAATAATTCAATATTTATTGTCATCTTAGAGACAATATGTTCTTATTTAGATTAATGGATATTCCACTAAAAAAAGTTGATTTATTTATATAACACGGCTTCGATTTGTCGGCAAATTTTATAAGAGTTTGAAAAATTCAAAAATCAGTCAAAGAGTCACATATTTCTTATATTTTATAATCAAATCACAGAAAAACATTTTAAACATATTTATGTTTAAAACTATTGCAAACTTAATGCAAATTTAATGATATTTTTATTTTAATGTAATTTTAAGTAATATTTCATTCAATTCCCGATTGAATGATAATTTGAATCAATGAATAAATCGTATTAAAGGAAAGTGAATCCCATTTATTGGGTGGACTTAATTATAAGTACTTAAGGTTAGAATCAAGGGATGAGGAAAGGGTTATCTTAAAGCGTTCAGAATTTAGTTAAAATATATTAAATAAAACCTAAACTCAATCTATTTATAGATTATTTTTCTCCAAAAAGTGTTTTAGAGTCAAAAATACTATTAAATTTTTCGCTGAAATAAGCAAATTTAGCATGTAAAATTTACGATAAGCACCTTTCAGAGCTTAGAATGCATTTAAAATTGTATATTATATGTTAAAATGTGATTCAGAATCATTAGAAAACTCCCTGGGCCACTTAAAAAGCTTTCAACATCGCTGGTAAGAATCGTGTGTAGCCTATAGAATGATCTACTACAATTAAATTATCTATTTTCTAGAATGTATTAATAATTTATTAATAAAAGACTATAATTTCTGTATTGGAATTGAATTCAAAGCATTTGACTACGAATTACAGCATTCAATGAATTAAAAATAATTTTTAATTTGCATTAATTTTTGTTTCAAAAATATTATTCAAATTATCTACTCTTCAAATGGAGTCTAATATACGTAAACTCATTTCCTAAAATAGCTAGGTCAATTATATTCGAGTCATTTGTTTTATTCATTAATTATCTTTCTTTTTCTTTCTGAATAACGTTTGAGTTGATTACCCCCTTCTCATCCCTGTATAACATAGAGAGAGCTATTTGGAGGACCTTTATCTGAATTTTCATAGACTTACAGCAAAATATATTCTGTATTTCCCGACAAAAGTCTAATAAATTATTCGGAAACTCAGAATTTTCTCGTATATAATAGACTAACGAAAGCATAAAATATTTGAGTTATGAAAATATTCTCAAATTTTATGATTTCATGTCTCAGAGACTCTTATCTAAGACTCGTATACTTTGCAGCAAAAGGTCTAATGTTTTGGGAATTCTGTCCAAAAAGAGAGAAGTGTTTTAGAGAAACATTACATTGAATTTTGATTATTTTTACTTCAAAACAAAATTACATTTCTCTATCAAAACTAATTCTTCATTTTTAGCCATTATTGACCAAGACAACATCGCTTCCACTTAGTGACCATGAGCCTAATGCGGAAGCAAGGGGGCAGGGATGAGTATCAACTTAATGACAAGAAGTTAGTATCTGATTTATAAGCTGCCGCTAAGCAACTCTCATATTTCGTATCTCATGAATTATCATGGGAGTTTATTTATAGTGAGGGCGTATAGGCTCACACAGAAAGCTCAGAATAAAAGTTTAAACGAGTGAATCATTTATAATAATTCTCTCAAATCTTATCAAACGATTGAAAGAAAATATTTTGAAAACATTTAAACTGTTTTCTTAAGAAATAAAAGTTGAAAAATGATCTTAAATTGTGTTACGAATAGACTTTTAGGGACCAAATAATAGAGAATTATAAACAGAGAGACCTATCACTAGAAGTTAGCAATTAGGGAATTGTGACCACCTCTTCAAAAATAAATCAAGGTGCCATCAAACAGGTTTCAATAAAGGTTATTTTTTCTAGAATCGAGAGTCAAGAAGTTGACAGAAATTAATACTTTCCAGCCTTATGTCAAACTGAGAATTGTAACTGGGAGAATTCAATGACAAATATTAAGTTCTTGGCCAATCAACTAAATCTGGTAACTCTATTCAATACTTCCATATCTGATTGGGCCTTACTTTTCGAGCAGTGCGAACACATTATAACAATAATGAGTTAAATTTTTTTGTTGTTCTTAAGAAGAGGTATAACTAAACTCTAATTTTAAACTGAAATTTGATTTCAAACAAAAATCAATTGAAGGGAACAATAGAACAGTTGAATGAAGGAAAACAAAATTTACAGCAAAATATCGCAAACGGCTCTAGTTATTGAAGCAAACTATTTATAACATGATAAGTAGTATTGTAACAATACTATTGTTATAACTTGACAAATAATGTAGAGCCATTATTATAATCTTGGACAACATAATATTGAACTCGTTTGAAGTCTCTCTTTGATTCTCATCGGATCTGATATCAAATTCAATACTCGATCTCATTATTTGATGTCCGATAAGTATATTCAGTGTATTTGAAGAAAAGCATGTTTTCAGACAAATAATGTTAAATCCACTTATCTTATATCCATCTCCTTTTTGGAAGAGATATTTCTCTCTCATGTTTTCCTATTCTTGATTAGGTATTAATACAAAACAACTTCTTTTCTACTATAAGAAGAGCAGACATTCCTTTGATACATACTTTCCGATCATTGACTGAGGAATGAGTTGCCATCGAAGAAGTAATGAAACAGGAATTCAATTGAAATCTTCAGATTTGTTTTATCAAAGAATGGCTCAAACTTTTCATTATTTTCATTAATGAGAAAAATCTAATTTTCTATTAAATAAAATCTTATATTAAATGAAAGTCTCTAAGAAAAGAATTCGCGTCAATTAAAGCCAAACTTGCACTAAATGAATCTGGATCTAAAAATAACTATTTCATTCTATTCCTAGATTACATTTATTCTAATTGATCC
>JAQGCE010000611.1:0-11412 GCA_034699185.1 Eupelops torulosus
TGATCCCTGTGTTAGTGCTGCCGAACCTCCCGTAACATATGTCACGTCACACTTAAAACGAAAATAACATTTTGTTTATGGCTTTCTAACAACAAATTCATGTCTATTATCATTGATTATGTCTTTCCTAACCTTATAGAGAGCTTCGTCTCCACTTTTCAAGTGATTTATTGAAAGTTGTGCCTCATTTTTATTTAGAGTGAATCTGGCCCTTCCGGACAGGTCTTTCATTGGTTTTTCTATGTTATCGGCAAAGATATAAATTCGTGACCAGCGCTCGTCGCGGTCGAGTTTAGTCCAGGTCAGGAAATAAACTTCTCCACACTCATTTTGATCGACATGACAGGGAAGTGCGACCGACTGACCAGCAATACCTCTGACAACAACGGGTTCATCGGCTAAGAAAAAGCAGTAAAAGTGAATGACTTGTCAGCTGCACCAAAGTGTTTGCACTGACAGCCTTTCCAGCATTGATGGCCAGTACTGAAGGCAATGGTTAGTGTTTTTGTGCGCTATTGTTATGTTGTATTGGATTGTATTTTAGGCACAAATAGAGTGCATGTATGGCATGTATAGCACAGTGTGTTATATATTAGCAATTTTTCTCACCGAACGCGTATTGCAATAAATCTTAAGGGCATTAATATAAGCTATTAATCGCAGACGCGATGCTCTCTCTATGAGTCAATCCTATGCCTCTGTTATATAAATATGAGGCTTAACTCTTATTTCTTTTAGAATAAGAATTGAGGCAAAGTTTGTCTCATTTGGGAAGCGCTTCAATTGGACCGCAATCGGACCAACTCTGCAATAAATGTGTTTTGTTGTGGTTTTCTCTCTGTCTGAACACAAAACTGATTTCTACTATTTCTTAGTCTCTGTTCAACGCATCGATGATCAGAGATAAAGACTTGTGGTTACTATTCATTAGAGAGCGTTTCCTCTCAGAGGATATATGCATCAGGAGATGCACTGTTCGCCACCAAAACAATTGCATGATTGCAGTACAGCCACAACTAAGAGCACTGACAGCACTCGGCAAAAGAGGAAATCTTGATAATGCCGGTTATAAACACTTGACCTCTGCATACCCTTAGTCTCCTAGCATTTATTGGTTTATGATTTTCATCAGATATACGCCTTTCCACAAACAAAACGGCAAATAATATAAAACAATTGCATTGAATAAGAAGTCGGGTCACGTTCTCTCATATCTTACTATAATCTGCATTCATGTCTTCGTCATTTCTAGACAAATATTGACGTTTGCCAGTGCTCTTGCTATAGATTGCCTGTCCTCGTCTTCCTCTCTCACTCCTGCCAGAGCTTGATTTCACTCAAACAGAGACATAATTTATAACAATCTCTAAGTTTATATATTCCTCTGCGGAACAATACATCAAATGAATGGTGAATACATATCATCAATAGTTGTGTGGCTGTTGTGGTACTGCTCTGGTGCTGCTCTCAGATGCAATGCAAGCCTTTTTCGTGTCCGACTTGGAATTCATGCATATTTAATATAACACTTCATTTTACGGTTTGGCAAAAGTATAATAAGGTTTGGCTTTTGTTTCGCCAATAAATCCCGTCTTTCGTAAAGACATAACTGACTTAATGTGAATGTCGTCGAGAGTGCAGTCAATGTTATGTATGTTGAGTGCACCTGCTTTACGGTCTATACATTTATTTTATATTTACGAGGGATAGTCAGTCCTCAGTCACATCGAGTCTCCCTCTGGCACTCATAAACATTGGCACAGACTCTAAGAGTGAAGAGTTGGCTTAATTAAGGAAAAGCGTGCAATTAGACAATACTATTGTCTTGTCTCGTCGTGGGTTATATGTGTTGCAGAAAACTACTACTATTCCATTATGACTGTGCTATTGTTCGCAACATATTCTGAGCTCACGTCAGATTCGTTTTATTGATCTCTTGGTTGCCTAAGTAGTCCCAAAGCAAGCATTAAGCGGCCCTTTCCTCCTGTTGACCTCCTAATTAGCCTTTCTCTTCTCTACATCACTGGACCAGAGATACAACTGACTGAACTCATACTCTACTCACTTGCAATGTCTTGCCTTCCCTTCCCTTAACAACAATTCGCTTTCTATCAGTTGTGAAGCACTTAACAATATTTTATAAAAACAACTTTTAGTGTTTTTACTTTTTTTGCCTCTCCTTTAATCGGTTATCAATAATTCATCCCAAAAGAGAGGACACACTGAGAGTAATACTCACTATTAAGGAGAGTAATAGAGAGCAATAGAGAGCTCAATAGAGACCAATTGGGAGCGACTGCTATAAAATTAGAGCATCGACTGGATTAACGCCAAAATAAAGGATGCATTACTTCGATGGCATATTTGTTGTGTCGTTTTAACTACTCTTTTAGCCTTCTATTGAGAAATACATTTAATTCTGGTATATCTGAGAGAAAGTCAGTCAAAGCACAGCACAGAAGTGATTGCAGTCTTGAACTGAATGCCAAACTTTTTCAAAGTGTTTCTCTCATGTAATTATCAAAATAGAAACGTTCAATTTAAACAAGTAACTTTCACTCACCTGCTGCTGACTCGTCCGCATCCAAGGACACCAACGATTTGGTCGTCACAATAAATATAATCAAAAGAAATTGACTCAACATTTGATGACAAACACAAAGCAAATAACGATTTGTCAAAAAAAGAGCACAATTTTTGTAGAAAAAAATAACAA
The DNA here is from genome assembly GCA_034699185.1 of Eupelops torulosus. Classification (NCBI taxonomy): domain Eukaryota; kingdom Metazoa; phylum Arthropoda; class Arachnida; order Sarcoptiformes; family Phenopelopidae; genus Eupelops; species Eupelops torulosus. Next base: position 2,717 of record JAQGCE010000611.1, read on the forward strand.
AAATTAGTTTAATTAAGATTTTGACTCATTTGTGACTAATGTTGAGAAATATATGCACTGAAAACATGTCGAACAGAGCCAACAGTGCTCTACATATGATATAAATAAGGCTCAGAAAGAGTAAGTCTCTTACGATAAGCGAATTGTGTTTTCCTCAATCATAGAACTGTTGGCTTCGAGTCCAACACAAATCTCTTGAGTGAATCCACAGAATCTGAAGACCTTATTTCAGTTTAGCGCACATTCGTAAGCACTAACACAGAGAGCGAAAGAGCACAGCTAACACACGCACAGCACGTATGACAGGGCATGTGCGGGATTTATAACTACCGAAAGAACCAAAATTGTGTAAATGATATTTAGCTGAGATTTGGCCCAGAGCTAAATCACAAGTAATCATAAGTTTCCGGTCCGAATGCATAAGACTTAAGACAAACGAACTCTTGTAGTCTGTGCTAAACAACGAACTGAACCGCAATTAAGTCTGTTTGAAACACTGTCACTGAACTGACTGACTCGAGAGAAGGGCTACTCCACTCCACACAACACTTGAAAAGTAACATCTCCTCAAAAGCAGAAATAATAGGGGGTTTGTCAGAGGCAGTAGTGGGGACTCTACTTAAGGGGAAGACACCTAACCTACGACTTTGCATAACAAAAAAATGAATGATGTTTTGCCAACTGTATCCTCTGGAACAACCAATGGCAGACAGTGCTGGTGTGCGTCCAACATCTGGTTCATCTCGATTTAGAATCAATGCATTGCTATTGCATTAGACGGAGAGTACAGTCATCATCATCAACACCAACTTCATCATCATTTCTTGTGATTCTACTCTTACTCAATATGTGAGCTCATAATCAACTCATTTACTTTTGACAACACGAGAGTCACTGACGAGAGTCGCTCCATAGCTCCCAAAGTTGAGTCTATTCGCTAAATAAAGCGCGTATTAGCACTACCTATCAGTTGGGAACACGAGGAGAGCACACCAAACATCCTCTATTCAGTGCTTTAGAGAATTGGCTCATATATTGAACGAGTGCTCAACTATTCTGTGCTATTCTATGCTATTATGTTGTGTTTATTATTAGTTAACGTATTTGTGAGCCGTTGTTCTCATGAAAGTGAAAATAAGAATTGAATGTTAGACCAAAAAACGACGCTTTCTATCGACGTTTTGGTCACAATAAGAGTCTGAGTAAAACTCAACCACTTTTTCAGTGAACTTCTTATACCATAATAATGTCGATAAAGACTTTTTCAGTCAACTTATTGATTCTGGTCTACTGCTCGGCTTTGTTCAGAGGTAAGGGTTAGCCAATATTGCAACTAATCACACAGTATCTGATTCTATGTTGGCATACAGTCTGTGCTGTCGTTCTCATAAAGTTATGCACTTTTGCTTTGGTTTGAGTCTCAATTATGAGTACTCAGTCACTACTGGTGTCCAACGGCTGTACTGTTCACTGCTTTCGATTGCTTTTCGCTGTCTTTGCGTTTTCACGTCATTTAATTGCATCGCAGCCAAAGTTGGACAGAATTAGTGTGTATTTCCTCCAAATGCATGACTCAGTTGAGAGGACCTCTCACACTGTGTGCGACTAACTGTGAATATGGTTACTATTTTAATGGTACGGAGACTGCCATAGGCTTACACTCTATGACTTCGCTATTTATACTTTGGTTTATGTCTTAAGACATAACGATTACAGTTAACTGAATTCACACATAAGACATAATAACATAAAATAAGAACATTTTGTCTCTCGAGTAATGCCTTTACCAACAAATATAACAAATATAAAAAATACTAAAACTTTGAGAGCAGAGGAGGAGAGGAATACAGTAAAGCGTAACGAAAATTGTTATTCCTTTCAATTCAAATACATTTGGATTGCATTCGATTGGAATGTATTGCAAATAATTTTACTAATATTTCAAACCTAAAGAAATATAACTTCACTAATGAAATGCTCTCTTCTTTTAACACAAAAAACTATTGGAATTCTGTGCCAACTGTTAGGCGAGAGCTTTCAAATGGAGGCCTAATTATGGTCAGCACTGTTTGGCGCTTCATTGGCGCTACGCTTCGGGCGAATCATTAAATTTACTTTCACTGTCGATAACCACCTGTTGTCGGAAAAAACGCTTTTCTTTCAATTGTGTTCCTATTTATTATGATTTACTTCATTGGAAAATATGTCAATTTTTTCCTTTTAATAACATTTTAAACTCTATTTACAGGCATTTTTGTGGAATGCGTTCGAATAACTAGTGTTAGCCCTGTCCAATTTCTTGAGAGTGGTTCGGCTGCAACTGTCACACTTGATTGTCAGTTCGAAATGGATGAGTTGAGTGATAAAATGCCCATCCTCAAATGGTATACTACTTATTCTCAATGCAAATAAATTGAACTAATATTCAATAATCTGGTCTTTACTGACAACAGGTATCATAAGGGAGACCATAAATCGATATATGAATGGATATTAGATAAAGATATCCGACGATATTCGGATAAAGTGGATCCGTTCGTCGACAAGAATTACTCAATCGATGATAAATTGACGCGATTTCGAGCTATTCGTCTGATAAACCCTCCGATCAGTTTGAGTGGAGAATACGAATGCAGTGTTCAGTCAGTGGAGGGACACGACATTAAGACCACTGAACTCATAGTCTATGGTATAGAATCATAAATAATTGTCTTATAAATTACAAGTTTATGCAAATCAGAGCCAAAAATGTCGAGTCATTAGAATTTAGTGAAAGAATATGAGATATAATAAAATTTTAAACGACTGCCTCATTCGTGACCATAAATCCTGAAATATTTGTTGAGATGACAAAAGTATTTACATTTCAAACCACAAATTCTTTGAAATATTGATTTTATTAGAGAACACCAAAAAATTTATAAATAAATATAAAAAGAGAGCAAAAGTTTAGATCAGATAAAAGAATTTCTTATGAATAGTGACAGTTCTCAAAGTGAAAAATCCCAACAAATAATTCCCCATTTTTTTAATTAAATGAATGGAAGTCTTCTTCTCTCTAAGGATAACATCTTTTACCAAAAGTTTCAAAAAATTTATTTTTCAAACTAAACATAGTTTTGAAAATTTTTTATTTATTATAGATTTTCGATAAATTTGTTTCTTAAAGTGCTATCGATATTGACTCAAGTAGTAAAAGCACAAACATTATGATAGATTTATCAGATGATTCAATTTATCAATTTATCATGCATCATTATATTTATTGCCACTGATTTTATTCACATTGAATTTTATTTTATTTATATTCAAAATACAAAATCGATTATTTTAATTGAAAAATAAATAAATATTTTATTTGATTTGCAGTAAAAGCCAAGGCGTTTGAAATGAATGCCGTAGAAGTGGACAATGGGGTTAACATCACATGTTTTGTAGAAGGAATCTATCCTTTGCCTAAATTATCATTGTTTAGAATAACGCAATCAAATGATTCAAATAATAATATAAATGCAATCGAAGTAAATGAGGAAACAACGAGAGTAGTAAATCGTCAGGAGTCGGCTCGATATGATATCTCACTTCTGGCACATATTCGTACGGAGGACTCATACGACTCAGCCATTGATATCACCGATCATTACGAATGCAGACTTATTATTGAGAAAACTGATTATATGGAGACTAGGATTTTGGCCATACAGTCAGGTAGGAGTGAAATCACGTTAAGTGACGTAAAGATCAGAATATGCAAAGACGACAAAACTCAGTCAATCGGCAAACGATAGCAAACCTATGAATTGATACGAATTTATATGAGAGAAGAATATCGAAACTCATGCATGACTTCGATCGAAATTGTGCGCTCCTGACAGACAGCACAGACTGCAATATTTGCGATCTTTGCCTTCAATATTAGACAGATATAGCAAAGAAGGGTCGACAGTACAAACACTGCTGTATTCACTGTAAAGCGATGCCATTCTCTCTCTCCACCAGCACTTCCCTCAACATTATGTACAGAAAGTTATAACTGGAGGCACAGCAAAGAATGACTTTTTTGCAATTTTATCGTTAGCTTTATCGGCAATTTTCAATTCCATAGCGGAAATATGAATTCCGAACACTGGTTCAACACTAGACAGTTGAGAGGAGAGTGCACCACCAGATTAACGTATGGCTAACACATTGCAAGCGTTGGGTCGACTGTTTGGCCTCAGATATTATTATTACTATTATTATAGCGAAATGTATATAACTTAATATAAGAAACGATATATTCGACGAATTTATGCCTAAATATATATAATATTAGAGGAGAGTTGAGTCAAATTGCAAGAGATATCCACAACTGATATAATACAAGTTTTATCCAAATTAAAGTGTTCTTCCATTCCTTTAAACATTTCAAAGCAAAATGATATGATAGAGGAATCAAAATGATTTTGAATGCCGTCCTCTATAATAAGAACAATAAGATAGTCAAGAGATGAGACCATTTGGAGTAGTATTGCAAATACGCCCACAAATCATATTCGTCTCGTTAGAGTGAAAGGCATATAATTTTAACTACAATTTATATAATGTTAGTCTCTCATGAATTGATCGGATCGACGATCAGCTCATTAGTGAAGGAAAAAACATTCATTTGTCTACAAAAAGTTTATTTGTCATTCGAATCATTGGAAGGCATAAACTTGGGCTCAAAATCGGCTCAAAACTATTTTCATGAGATTAGAAGTTGTTTTGTATACAACAGTCATCTCAAGACTACTGTTTCTATTATTGAAAGCTTTTCTGTTTGTTTAAGACTTATTTGTAAGCGAGTCGTGAAGTAAAGCCAGGACTCCGTTAAGCGTTAGGCGTGAGAAAAGACCAGTCAATGCATAACAGATACATAACACTACGGATATAAGGCACAGATATGCACTCTATGACCGTCTATTTCAATGTGTGCGGATGTATGCAATGTGTGTACAGTTGTGGAGAGAGATGTGATGTGTATATATAGTGAGGGAACAGTTGTGCACAACTCTATTCACCAAAAAACAGAATGCATACAAATATAATACTGTATGTACTGAACATTAAGTCCATACAATAGATTCACATATTTATACTTTGATGCCATACATAGACATTACTTTTGAAACTGTTGGAAGTGATGGTCTCTGTGTTGTAGCAGTGTTAGTGCAATCTTGTGCTGTGCTGGCTCACAATATTTGCATTCGTAACATAAGTTCATCGATGCATTGCTGCGTTTTGCTTGGCTTAGCGTTTTGAAAGTCACACAACAATAGCACTCAAAACACTTTATATTTTTAGACTTTTTGAGACCCGTCACCGAAAGTGAATGCAAACCATAAGAAATATCTCTGAGAAAAGTTTGCTTAAACTTCTGGCTATACTTGTATTGAGTACTTTTCAGTTTTGTCTTATGTTTACATAATTGTCGGCAAAATATTTTCTTCTTATTTATATTTACCTCCAAATACTGAATATCGATATAAATAGAGAATAAGTAAAGCTCTCGAAAATAATGAGAAATATTTCGAGTGTAAGAAGTATTCAGAAGTATTCGCTTTATTTTTATTTATTCTTTCACTTCTGGAGTGGAATCAAAAAGAATTTTATTTATGAAAATATTTTATGTCATAAATTCCGAAATATTAAACATTATTTTCTAGGCTTTTGTTGTTATGAGTGCACCAAATGTTAGCACAGAATATATAACAGAATCGATGTACCAAATGGTCAAATACTAACAAAACATGAATTTGTTGTCTAATAGGTTGGCACACAAGACCGCAGTTAACCAATTCGGCCGACAAATGTAAGTCCATCTAATCTAACGTTGGATTTAATACACATTTAGTTAACATAACATTTCTATTCTTCACTCAATAATTCAAACTAATGTCGAAATTCTATTCTTATGTTCGCAACGGTTCTCATCAAAACATTATTATTACTATTTTTATTGAAATTCTTTAGTCTTTATTATTATGTTTCGTAAGTGTAATAAAGTTTATGGTATAGTCTGTTAACAATTTTTGTGAGGCTTTCTCTCCTTTAATCACTTTCTCGTAGAAAGCCTTCTATTAATTGAATGAATCGATTTGAATGTCACTTAAATTAATAATATTCTCAAAACAATATTTCAATTGCTATAAACTCAGCCTTTTTTCAAAACACATATTTATTGAGTTAAAAGTTTTGACTCAATTTATTTATGATTATGTCCTAACCTTTTAATAAAATTAGTTCTTTTTTTTGGAACAGCTCTTGGATGGACGGCACTGGTATCCATGTTTCTCCCTCTTCTGGCAGTCATAAACATTATCAGCGCTAATATCATATAAGAGAAGAGTTGGCGGAACATTAGATTAACTAAAAATTAATGTGTTTTTATGCATAAAATGTTAGAGCAATGCATTTGCAGTGCCTTTTGTTGTGCGACAGTTATGATCAAAACCAACAAAACGTCTCACAAGTGATCACAATATTTCCAACAGAATCTCCTGCGGTGTATAAAAGTGTGCCATTTTGTAAGCCAAAGATTACAATTGTTTCGATTCTAGTCTTTTGTACAGAAAAATAATAACAAAAACCTTTCTTTTTTAATAAAATGAAAGCGAAACCATTGGTTGCCTTTTGGTGCCCTTTCGGTGATTATCATTTAGAATAAAACTTTTATATTATATAAAAGAAATAAGAGTTCATACGATTGTCTATAAATGCTATAAATTCGAGTTATTTATACAATAAAATACATATAAAGTGATAGAAATCACTTCCTTTTCTCTTATGTCTATTCTATGAAAAAGAATATCTTTTCTATTGTGTTATCTGTCGGTTATCGTGCAAAGAGTGTCTCCTCATCATTACGTGTTACGAATCACCAAATGCTCCCTTTTGTCTTATTTTTCTTTCTAGAAGGTAAGATAACCTCTCTTTCAATGGTCTCTCTCTCTCTCTCTCTCTCTCTCTCTCTCCCTTACTTTGTATACCCTCTATGACGGTCAGCCCTCCTTCTGGATTGTGATGCTATATATCTTAAAGGAATACGTGCTGAGAATATACAGAGATTATATACGGTCTCACATATATATACAGTGCTAAAGATATTTCCTCTCATTATTCATTAAATGAGAATTTCAGCACAACATAACATAACACAACCTAACATATACTCCATCGCTAGTTAGTCATAAGTCGAAGCCAAAGGAAAGAGAACCAGAAAAGAAAGAGTGGGAAGAAGTTGAGTCGACCCCCATTTAATAGAATACAGTAGTTATTCGAGTAATAGAAGCCTAACATCAGAAGTCATATAAAATAAATGAATAGACTCTTCTTTAGTTCACTAAATTTCGTACACAAAACTTATTACCTGAGCGTTGGGCGCGGCGTAAATATGTTGAACATCACAACTCTAATGACATTTTGAAGTAATATAATTCATTAATTCAATATTTCATATGTGACTGACTATTGTTATTCTCAGACAATGCATATGATAGGGTCACTCGCTTATAATAAGCGGTGCTGAGGGCACCCGACTCTCATAAATTCTATTTGAGTCGATATCATTTTGCAATCATTGAAGAAAACAAAACAAATGTTATTAAAAAGCAATAAAATTGTTTTTCCTGTTATAGCGATCGGCGGTAAAGTATATGCGATTCGAGGGATCGGTATTATTGTTCCCAAAGAAGTTATCTTCAAAGGAAACGCAACTTTTTATTGTAATTATAATATCGAATCGGATCGACTCTATTCACTCAAGTGGTATAAGAGGATCAATGAAAGAGATATAGAATTCTTCAGTTATAGTAATTGTCAATAATATTCTGTATTCTATTGTTTCCTTTCTCTCTCCTCTTTCATCAATTCTTTCCATTATTTTTCTCTATCTTTTGAATGAATTTTTTCTTCTTATAAAATATTTTCATTAAATTTCTTTTCTGAGAGCATTAAAGTAATTCTTTTTTAAATATTATATTAAAGAAAATACAAAATCCATTTCAGACTCAGCAGTCTTTCGATGGCTAAGAATTAGATTTTAAATTTATTCGATAAAATATATTCTAATATTTTGATTAATAGAAGTCTAAAGTATATTATTTTATGTCAAATACGTTGAAAGAGAACTAAACAAATGATATTTGAGTGAAAAAAATAATCAATAAATTATATGAGACTATAAACACTGGGTTTAGGACATAAACAGAGGCCATATAATCAGCCATATATTCAAACGTGGCATCAGATGAGCTCTACTCCACCCAATTCACCGACAAATTCAATTGAGTCTAGCAATAGAGTGACTCTAACCTATTCTTCGCTAACTGTAAGGTCTGATGCAATTTCCACTGCAGTAAGGCTTCAATTGAATTATTAACAAAAGCAGAAGCCCTTTGATCTAATGATAGGCCACCGGAAACTAATACTCAAAAAACGGGATTTATATATAAAATTAGATTAAATAATAGTTCGGAAAATTTGAATATATTTTGTATTCAATTATTTTAATGAATATTTTATTTGAATACAAATATCAATATTTATTTTAATATAATTCAAATAAAAGCCTTAAATCCAAATAAAACGAATGAATGCATGAATTAATAGACAAAACACAATCTATTCAAGCAATTAATGAAATCAGTAGAAATGCAAACGAATTTTTTAATGCA
>JAQGCE010000612.1:0-11411 GCA_034699185.1 Eupelops torulosus
TATAAATAATTCTTATTTGAAATTTCAATCGCTTTTAAATGTTTTTATATACAGGAATCGAAAGCTATTAATAAGTTTTATCTAATTTTATTCAGACATTAGATAAGTTTTGTCAATATTTACACTTTTGTTTGAAGTAAAAAATAGAATAAACTAGAAGAGTTAAAGGCATTTACTTTCAAACAAAGGGGGTATCAACGAGGTTAGTTTTCAAAACCGTTCAAAATCACATTATAAATAATTTATAATATTATAATATAGCGTTTAATTACATTTTAGGCATTGAAAGCTTTTTCTTTATAATATATTTGCATGTATAATTTATTTATTTCAGTTAAAGTTTTAATGCGATTATTGACACCAAAACTTGTTTTTTTTAAATAAAAATATTATATAATTAGTTTTAAATTAGCCTTAATATTATAAAATACCGAAAACAGCATTTTTTCTTTTGGCTATATTTTGATATTTCTGCTCTAGGGAGTATATGTTAACCCCTTTGTCATCCCTGATTGAGGACAATGCAGTAGAATTTCATTCACTTAATTGAATACAAAAATTATTCAAATTCATGAACTTTTTTTTAATGAGATTCTGAAGCTTTCACTATATTTTAAAACACGTTTCAGTCTTTTAATAAAACTTTTTTAGACAAATATTTATTATTTGCAAAAGTTTTGTGACAAATGTTTTTATGTTTTTTTGACAGAAATAATAAAAGTGATGATTACTTCAAAGAGTATATGAGAATAGAGTGCAACCATTTGGTGAGATCAGTCAATTTCACTCTTATCGCTAATTTGCACAAATCTACAGCTTTCTGGCACCGGACCGCTCAGTTCAAAGAATATTTTCTGATAAGCGGTCATTATTCGGGCAGAATTAGAATTTGGGACATCCATTCTGGTAAGCTTTGAAACAATGGTTTCAATCCAATGAAACGACTTTCAAGTAATTCTTAGTTTGTTTTGAATGAAGAAATTATTTTTGAAAGAAATTGATTTTCATGAAGTCTTGAGCGCTGGTAATGCGACCAAACATTAATTGTTTTACTAAGAAATACAAATTCCTTTAAAGTAATATTTTTCCTCAATTTAGGTAATCTTTTACTCGATTTGGTCGATCACAAGGACTCAGTTTCTGATATTGAGTGCTCTCCCAATGGAATTCTGGCCTCAACTTCCTTTGACGGAAGTTTAAAATTTTGGGATCTGATGGATGGCGGAAATCTGCTTAAGTCAATAAGAACTGACGGAAAGCCATTATTTGGCTGTCGTTGGGCTAAAGATTTTAAATCATTGGTCACAACAGGAATGAGTAAAGTTGTAAGAATCTATTCATTAAATTCTGTGAATTCAAGTCAAATGAATATATTTTTGACTAAAATTTAGGCGAATGTCTATTCAACGGATACCTTCTCTGTTCGTTTGCGTCTGGAAGCACATCATCACAATGTGGTGGACTCTGATTTCTCTCCCGATAGTCGTCTGATAGTAACTGTTTCGTGGGACACAACTCTTATAGTATGGAATGCTATTAATGGACACATTTTGCGTCATTTTAAGTATATTTTGTTACAAATTAATGAATCAAAGTTTAAATCATAAATATTTAAATCGATAGTCAATTGAAACCACCGCCTACTCTGATATACGCGGGCGGAGAAAATGGACATTTTATTAGTCAGTACTCAACAATTAATTTAGTGAACAAATAATTTATAAAAATTTATTAGGGAGCGTATCATTCAGTGCTGACGGCGCCCATATCGCTACCGTTGCAGACGACGGGTATTTACCATTTTTATAACAAACACTCTCTTATTCTAAACATTTTGTTATTAGATTTGTTAGAATTTGGGATTTATTAGACAATAGTGAACCGGAAGCAGTTGGCGCTGTTTCCCAAGGATTGTTCTGCACATATTCAAAGTCAGGCCATGTGCTGGCAGTCGGGTATTCATTCCCTTTACATTCATCATTAATTTAATTTGCTGTTTGTTTCAGTACTCGTTTAGGAACGGTATCAGTGCTCGAAACATATTCTTGTGTCAAATCTCTTCTATTTTTGTGTCGAAAAGCTATTGGAAGGCATTTGCAGTCGAAGTCAATCAAAACTGAATCTATTTTTATTCCCGAAAGACTTTTAAAGTATTTAGATTATGAAGAACTGACGTGAGATCTGTTAACCATTTGTGCCAATCATTTAATTTTATATTTAAACTGAAAATAGCAATAATTTTCATTACAATTCATTAAAAATCCCAAAAATTCAAATTTAATTAATAAATAATTAATAAAATAACTAATTATTGTTTAAAATTATTTTTCTGACGATATCTTTTGCGGTTAATTTCTTTTTCTTGTTTTTGGACAGATTTTTGAGTTTTGAGGTCAACCCTTCATATCTGTCGTCATTGATCTGAACAAACATTTGAATTAATTTATATAACACTAAAAAAAGAGTTCATACCTTTAGCTTTGAATCTTTCAAATTGGTTTGAATCCAATAAAAAAGCTTTAAGAGTTCGCTCACATACTGTGCTCTAAGCGTTTCAATTGTCAGTTCATTTGACAAGACTTCCAAACACTTGTCGCGGATATCGATTAACTGTTTTTCTGAAATCGAATTTGTTTTTGAATTTTTACATAAAAACAATAATATTTCGACTGAAGTAGACTTCTTGAAGGGACGGATGTCTTCGTTGAATGCATATTCAAATAGTGTATCGAAAAGTTTAAAACCAATTTCCTGTTTAAATAAATTAAACTGAGTTTTGATAATATGTGTTATGACTTACATTATGAACAGTTATGAGTCTCATGAAGAATAGTCCGGGTGTTTGACAATTACTAAAATTAATTAAACAATTATTTTAAACTAAAATTCTTTGAATAAATTTTTGTTTACTTTTTCTCAAAGAATGATTTTAAAGAAGTTTCGATTGGAGAGTAATACCAGTCCTCGTTTGGGTATAACTTTTTACTAATAGTTATCTAAATAGAAAAAAATATATAATAAAAATAAATCTTAAAAAACTGGTAACGCTTACAATCCAGGAAAGGAGTGGTATGAGAGCCTTTTGTAGCACTGAATTAAATGTTTTGCTTAAAACAGTCAATAAATAATTAAATGAATTATTCAATTGATTTATTTCGAGTGAATTATCTCCAGAATCTCTAATTTTGGTCATTTCTTTAATCAATTGAATCGCTTTAAGAGTTAATTGGTTTTGTTTAAAGGGTTGAAACGAACTCTTAGCCACTGCCACAATTGGATCAATAAAAATGAAGACCTGATCCAAAGAGACGTCTTTGTGATTCAATAATATTTCAATTAATTCGAGACATCTGTAGAATAACAGAAATTAAAAAATAAATAGTGAAAGGATTCAAAGATATAAAAACCTGATTCGAAAGACAATAATGGAGTTTCGTTTTTCAGCCGATTCTTTTTTGTCTGAGAATTTTGTTTTGAAAACTGTGGCCAAAGTCTCATCGATTTGAAACATTTCGCTATCACTTAAATAAACCGATTCCTAAAATAATATTCAAATTTATAAACATTCGAATATAGAATCAAATATATGAATAAAACCTCATCGTCATTGTTATGAGCGGCCGGTCCTAAAGCGTTGATCACATCGTTTCGAAATTTCTCATCGATTTCTGAATTTTGGTTCTCATCTTCCGTTTCAGTGTCTGATTCGGACTCAGATTTGTCATTTTGGTTATCTTCTTCTTCTTTTTCTTCTTCTTCTTCGTCCTCTTCATCTGAGTCTTCAGGTCCATCAAAAAGTTTATTATCATTGGAAGGTATGATAGCGTCAACCAAACGCTGAAGTCCTGTATTTGTTATTTGACAACAAATATACTTAAAACACGAAAATAAAACATTTTTCGTTAGTTTTGATGTCGTCGTTAGCATTGAAAGTATTAAATCTGTCAATACATCCGACCAGACAGGACCGGAATCGTCTTCAATTGACTCTTCATTAATAGCTCTTTTCATACATTCATTTAAGTCCTTTAAAATTACAAATAAATGTCAGAAAAAAATGAAAGCTTTCGATGAAATACCGGAATTATATTTTGAATTTCTTCATATTCTTCGAAGAGTTGAATGGAAAACATTGAATATAAAGATATAAATATTTTTATTTCCACTTCTTTAGAAGCATTTGATTTGAGTTTCTTCTTTAGACGCGAAACTTTTTGGGCCATTGTATGGAAGGGCTCTAATGACTGATCGAAAATTTTAATTAATTTTAACCAAATTAACAGTTAATTACATACATTAGAATCAGACAAACATTTAATGGAATCATTTGTAAGCAATTCATTAATGAATTGAACCATTGATGAAAGTGTTTGGACCTCTTGAGTCTGTTTCTCTTTAGTTGTTTTTGAGCCCAAATGAAGCAAATGATTGAAAGTATTTCGAAAGCCATCTTTCAGAGAATTCCTTAGCTTATCATCAATTGGAACGGTAGGTGCCTTCAACTGAATTAAAACTATTATATATATATATATATATTAATAAATGATTGGAATACCGTTTCTTCAACAGTTTGCGATTCTTCATTTGCGTCAAAGTATGAGTGGAAGAATAAAAATTTGATATTTGACCACAAAATGTCTGTGTCTTCATTTGTCAAAGATTTAGATAAATTTGAAATCTAAAAAATCAAATGTTTTATTTGATTTACTTTTTAAAAAATTTTGAATACCTGTTGAATACAACGAATCCTCAAAATGTCATTCGAATCGACTTTATTTGTCGTCAAAAATATTTTTTTCAATTTTTGAGTCCATTTTCCGATAGAATCGCTATTCAACTATAAATCAGTAAAACAGTTATAAATTAAATCAAATTATTTTTAATTCACACAAAAAAACGCTTACATTTCTCAGCAAAGTAGAGAAAAACTTTGATTTAGAGATGTCATCGAATAGCAAAGACCCTGGTCTTAACACATTTTAAAACATTAGAACATTGTTTTTACATTTAAGTAAAACTCACTGTTTTGTGAAACTTTTAACGAATTGCAACTGAAGTTCACTCCTTTCGACAGTTTGTATAAAACTCATAAAAAATTCGCACTAAAATAGAAACAAAATTACTTAAAAATAGCTTCAAAAACAATTTGTTACCAATTGTTGGGAAGCGCTGTGAAGGGGATGACTCTTAACTGACAGCGATTGAATGAATAGACGAACAAAAGATGGCGAAAATATTGTCGATATCTGAGAAGAAGAGTTGAGTTTCATTTTTTTTACAAATATCACCGAAAATACTGACGTTTTTAGCGGTTTTGATGAATTGAAGGCCTATTTTAATCAATTCAAAGCCAAGAAATCCTTTTTCGATTTGATTCGGAGTAAATAATACGACTATAAAATAAAACTAAATTAAAGACAAATAATTAAAATTAATACAAATATACAATCAATGCATTGACTCCAGAATTCAGGAAAATCATCGCTTGACATAAAATTCTTTATTATCTGTCGATTGAATGGATGGACAGACGGATGATAAGCCGTCGATTCTCTTATCATAATTGAAAGTCTTTGAAAAGAGTCGGTATTAACCATATATTTGAATTCATTCAATTCCTTCCACTTCTAAACAAAAAATTTTATAATTAAAAAAATAATATAAAAATTAAATAAAAGAAAACGTTTTACCGGAAAGTGTTCTGAAAGTGAAAGACAGACAAAAACGAAAAATGGTTTGAATTTATTGTCTTCCGTCAGATCGTCTCTAATTTTATTGAAGACTATATTTTTGAAAAGATTTTGTTTGTCTTTCATCAAAACAAAGAATTGAGTGAAGAGTTGACAAACAACTAATTCTATGTATGGCTTCTTCATTCCCAATGTATATAAAACATCGAAAGTCTTTTCAAAAATATGTTTGTCGTCTTCTGATGTCAATCGTTGGCTTTTGACGACTGAAGCCATTACTAAAGACCAACCGATAACTGAGTCGTGATTTGATAACTCATCCATTTTTCCCAAATGTTTTTCAGACAAATTAAAGACCAAATCGAGTGATACTTTCGACTCAAATAAACTTAAAATCTGATTCAAATTAAAATTGTTTTAAATTCTTAAAAATTGAAACTAAAGGAAAGGAATACTTGAGTCAAAAGCACACAAAAGCCATGTCTTGCGAACTGTCGGGCAGAGGCCATACCTCTGATCACACGATCCAAACAATACATCAAATCGTTTGAATTATTCATATCCTGAAGAAAATTATCTTAAATTTCAATTTAAATACTTTTAGTTTTACGTTAGGCTTACGTTTTGTTTAATTAATATTTCAATAATTATTTTTAAGCTTTTATTTCGCTTCAAATGATTCGGATCACAAATCAGCCAAAACTGATCCAAAATCTTTTGGTCGGCATCTCTTCGACGCTTTGGGCTCTTAGTGTTGGCCAGATTTTCGTCATTTTGTTGGTTTTTGCGTTTGGAGGCACTATCTTTAAGTTTCTTCATCTCTTCACTTATAACCATAATTGAAGACAATTTAAATTCACTCAAAACATGTGTTTAGAAAAACGTGCGATAATTTCGTCACTAAATTACGTTTAAATTATTTGAAACACTTTTCAGATATTTTCCAAAAAATATATTAAAACAAAAAAAATATTTTCAGACGTTATTTACGCTTAAATTTCTATAACATTTGAGGCATTAATTTGAATAATAAATAAAAAATTTGTTTTCAATAATGAAGTGTTTAAATGAATTTCCGGACGAAATATTACTCAAAATATTTAATTTAATTGAATTTAAGGATAAACTGTCGATAAGAAGAGTATGTCTTCGCTTTAATACAATTGTTTTCAATGAAATTAAAAAAACGATACGATTTGTTATTCGTTTCAATCAATTGTCTTCTGACGAAGAATTTGACGAAAGTCTAATCAAACAAATAAGACATCAAAACAAAGAACTTTATGAAAATGGTTTAAATATAATGTCTAATAGTTTTAATAGTGTTTGTGATGTTTTGATTGAATCAATTCACTTGGATTTTGATAATTGTCTTCATTTAAATCAATGGAAACGTCTCTCTAATGACATAAAACGGTTGCAATTAATTGATTGTACGATAACTGACTTTCATTTGTTTAATATATTATCACAAATGAGTTCTTTGACTGAATTAAAACTCAATAATAATCACTATTTCTTTAAAATTAACAAAAACTCTCCGAAATGGTTACCCGAAGTGAAGGAATGTTTATTCAAATTGAAAACATTAGACTTTTCGGGAAATAAATCTTTTAAATTAAGTGACGCTATATTTGTGTCAATCGCTTCCAAATGTGATAAACTCGAAGAATTGAATGTCTCTGAATGTAAAATAGTGTTCGCCTTTCAGATAATCAGAAGGTATTACGGAAGCGATTCTTGTGATCACTGGAAAAGTCCGACGGATTATGCCTTCACTTTTGAAATACTCAAGTCTTTTGTACATCAATTTGGTTCATATCTTAAGAGAATAGACTTCAGTCAAACCGATATCTCTTTCAATAATTTAATTCAATTATTTTATTCAAAAGATTTATTTCAATTAAAAGAAATCGATTTAAGAAAGTGTCCGAATATTTTTCAACAAAATATCTCTGATTTGAGAGAAATTAAACCAAATATTACTTTTATTACCGATTATTAAATTATTTTTTAATTAAATTGCTTTTGAAATAAATTTTTTAATTAAATACTTATTACAAACCTTTACTTAATTGATAAAAATTGTTTGAAAAGAAGCTCTTTGTTTATCTGCAATAAGTTTAAATTAGTGTATTTTTGTTACCATGCTAAATTTTTTTCAAAATATTGCCTAAATTCTAATTAAACTTTACGTTATTTAAAAGTGTTGTAAATGTTTTTAATCCTTTCCTAATCATTGCAATCAGCAAAAGGAGATATTCGCCATTTTATACAAAATTAGTTGTATTTCAGCGTATTTTTTTTATCTCGATTAGTTTTCGAGTTATTCGATTTTGAACTTTTATGTTGCCCTTAGTTTTTCAGTATAAATTGTATGCCTAACAAAGTGTTTGATGCTATTGTGAAGCACTACTTGATTACAAACTGTAATTTTGTAATTTTGATAGTTTGTACTCAAATACTATTGTTATGATTGCGTATCAACACTATGTTAAGCATAAAAATTCAAAGTCGAATATCTCGAAGACTAATCAAGATAAAATTTTTTAAATTTCATATTTGAATTCAGGGTGAAATTGTGTGTCCAAAACAATTTTCAATTTTTTGCGGGGTAAACTAAGACCTGACCATTTGGTAGAACTAATCATATCTTTATTTTACTTCCACCCTCTCCACTGAAACTTTAAGGGCTCAGCCGATCAGAATTCAGTATAAAAAGGGAAGGGCATGGCTCATCTGGTTACTATTTTATTTACACTCAAAAGGGAGTTATTGTCGTTTTATACTTGTTTCATCTAATTAGTAAGAAATTGGCCAATTGCTTGCTTTAAAATTAAATTGTTCATGTTCAAATTAAATCAGGGATGCCCAAGGTTCTCGATCTTAGGGGAGGGATAAATTTCCAAAAATTTCAAAATTTAGAGAGGGTAGTTTTTAGTTCATTTTTAGTACTAAATATGGTAAAAATTTGCCGCCAATATTTCCCTGGGGCCTATCAGCTCTCGACTTTAGGGGGGATATTTTGAAACCCCCTTGTGCATCCCTGAATTAAATACACGTTTAATAACTCCAATCAATTATTTTATTCAATTTAAATTTCGGTTTTGAAATTAGAAATTTCAGATCTTTTTCAGTTTCAGAGAAGGATATTTTGCTAACACATCTCCCCTCGACATCCATTGACTTTAATTTTATTCTATTAATTACTATAATAGACTATTATTAATAGTAGTTTTCATTTAAGAACATTTATTAATATATCGATTGACAAAATTTTTGAATTTTGATTTGTTCAAGTTAAGTCCATAAACCCATGAATAATAAGTTTCTCAGATTGAATGTGTCGATGTAAAAAAATCAATGTATTTTAACCTATCACACTCATATGAGTGATAAATGTATCGTAATAATTGCGCAACTCTGTTTGGTAGCGCATGTATTATATCACAAATACTGTTCAATAGCTTTGCTCATTTGGTAGGTTTCATTTTTTTCCAAAACCTTGCTAATTTTCAATTCAATATAATTAACAAAATATCAAAATTTGATTATATTCTGTATTTATTTTTTCCATTAAATTAATGGAAGAATAGGATAGTTTTGAAAAGAAATGAAGAACTACTTAAAAACTTTGCTTAAATTGATTTAAACTAAACCATTAGAGATCCAGATGTGAGAACAGAGAATAGAAGATAATGCTGTGCTCTTTCCCAGCGCTACCAAAAGAGTAGTATTCCCTCGTCGTCTCTCTGGTCGTGTCATTCAATTTTTGTGAACTTATTGTTTGAAATTTTAAATTTAAAGCTATTTATCAACGATTTGTATCAATACTCAAACACTTATATTATTACAAATGTTTTTACTGTCAAACAAATGACAATCGATTACTCGCTTATTGTCGACAATAAACGACTGAAATATTTTCCAATAAATAAACAGAAAAAGAAATATATGCGGAAAAGGACTGAATTTCACACTACTCTCCATTCAATTCTGTTTTATACAGATACAGAAAGGCATCAAGCTCAATTATTTTCAATATCGTTTTAAAATAATTGTTCGCTAAAAAAATTATATCAAAGTTGACCGAGGGCATATGCTTAGCTTATGACTATTTGGTTTATTACCTAACCGGGCGAGATCTGCTTGATTTGTAAATCTGTTGTCAGACATTTGGGCTCTACCCTAGTCTCTCTATATCACACATTATAACTTGTACCTTGTTGAATTCTGGTTTTAAGGAAAATTATTTAAATGATCGGATAGTCATTATTGAAAAATGTTCTCATATCAGAGATATTATATATAAAGTATTACAGAAAGAGAATCCTTCAATTTTAAACAATTTAATTATCAATAAAATTAACAAGCTTGTAAATTACATTAATTCTTTCATTTCCCATTATTTTTTTTTGTATCAAAATTAATTGTACATGTATATTTTGAAAAATCAACTTAACTTTATCTAGATATTTTATTTTTTTACGCAAGGAAGAGTTAGAGCAAATCAGATTTTTAGTTAAAATGAAGGAACTTTATTATTCATCAATAAATTAGCAATGTTTCGACATTAGCATGGTAATATTGATGTCCTTTAAATAATCGGCCCTTTTTTTAAAGGAGAATATAGGGATAAATATGAAAGAGTCATCTGAAAGGATCAGACAAACATTGGTATTAAACCACATAATTGTTAATATATTAATATAAATAAATATAAGAGTAATGATCATAAGGTTGTGACCTATGTTTGAGTGGTGAGAATATCGACATCTGGTCTGCATTGAGACAATTGTCACCGTTTGTATCGGTAGAGTCGAGTCAATTGAAAGGAGTCACGATATTTAATAGTTTCCTCAATTTGTAGAAAATATTATTTTCTTTTGAATTTACACTTTTATTACAATTTTTGGGACAAAATATTGACAATCAATTCAGTCAATTATAGCGACAAAAATAATTAATAATTGATTCACAAAATTATTATGCATTTCATGAATCATTAGACATCAGAGCTTTTTTTAGTTCTGATAGAGGATTGTAAGCGATTGTAGGCCACCTTAAAACTAAAAAGTGTTTATTGCATTCAAATTCATAGTCTGACAGATCCGATGATAATCTGTTTTGTAATTCGTTTTGATCGGAGCCTAATCTGACAGAACATAACATAACATAACATAACTTAGTTTTAGTCAAACACTAAGCCTTTTGTAGTTATATAACAAGTTTATAGTATTTTATAAACAATATTGTGATCCGATTGCGAACTATACTACATGTCTTTGATGTGATTTCAATGCAATGTGAACTTCCCAAAGGGACTGGTCTTCGATTGCGAATAAGCCTCTTGAAGAGATGCGACCGATGTGTATCTGATTCTGATCCGACACCAAGAGATGCCTTTAAATAATTGAATAGCAATGTTGAGTGTTTTGCTTTGCTCTGCATTGCTTTCGGCGTTGATTTAAGCTCTTTGTGTGCACTGTATGTCAAATAGTATTAAGAGTCGAGTAATACGTAAGTACTTTCAATATGTATCCTTCGCTCAGACCTCCAAAAACTGTAATGTGATTGAAGCTTCAGTTTTCAGTCTCCCTCTCTCTCCCTCTCCCCCACATACACATATTCTAGTCTCACTCAGGTCTATCATCCCTCTCAATTTTGGTGACTGTATCACTCCAGGGATAGCCAAGGGGGGGGGGGATCCAGCCTTTCTCC
>JAQGCE010000613.1:0-11404 GCA_034699185.1 Eupelops torulosus
AGACTCGGATATGACTCAATCCTCTTCCTCTGCCATCGGAAGAATAGAAAGAGTATCAGTTTTGGGGTAAATTTATATTTTTATATTAATTCAATTGTTTGGTTCACAAAACCTCAATTTTGAAGGATTTGTGACGAATGCCATTTTCTTATCTTTTATTTTACTCATTTTGTTTTAGTTGTGAAGTGGGAGACATTGTTCTCATCTATTTTCATGAAAAATTCGAAAACTATATAGTGTTTCATCTGAATAATACCCTTCACTTTCTTCATACCGACTGTTTGGAAGCATTAGGTCTAAAACCACGTAAGAGTCAATGCTATACATATTTTCTATAATTTTTAATTATTCTGAGCAAAAATATTTAAAATCTTTTCAAAAGCGATATAAAAGGAGTAATAAATTGAACTCATATTCAAGAATTTCACATTTAATTGATCAATGTAGATCCTCGAAAATGTTAAGAATTCGATTTTAGTCGATAACAATAGCATTTCAAAGATTTTTTTTAAAAATTCAAATTAAAAATTTTGTTTTATTCTTATCTTTGGTTTGATTGTTGGTATTCTTTTATAAGTATTTGTTTGTCTTTGTTTTGTTTAAAAATTGACAAAAAGGGAGGCATATATTCCACAGATTATAAGTGTATCGAATCAGTAATAACTATGAATGTATTCAACGATATTCTGATAGAAATCAAACTCTAATTTCAAATTTTGATTTTAGAGTTACATTCTTTGTATATTTTGTTTAGACATAATTTGAATGACAGGCGAATCGTTGAATCCTGTCCACAATCTCTTGTCTTATTTGATGATAAGCCACACCTTTTGCAACATATAATCAATATTTAAATCTTAAAATAATTCAAACAAACTTTATTTCAGAGGAAATATTGGTTTAAAAATGAATTTAAATTTTGCTTTTTGTGTGAATTTGTTGATTGAAACGAAATGTGTGCGAAATATTTGTTTTTCAATTAATTTTCAATGTAAATAACTTAATTGATTTTTTTGTCCAATTAGGCAGTGGAGAGCCCCGTCAGGAGTGGACCATCGCTGAAGTAACTGATAAAGAGTACTGTCAGGCGAGAAAAGTAAGTTTTTGTAAAGATATTATTTTTTTGAAAATTGTTTGCCTATTCTGTTATCGTTTTGCTTCGGGACATAACCTAAGAAGTGTTCGGCGCTTCCAATAAACCAATTACTTTGAGGTTCACATTAATTAATATCCATTGCTTTGCCTATCAATGAGGTGTTGCTTTGAGTCAGTTTTTCATGTTTGCATAGCACCGTATGGGAGGTCTGTCTCATGCTTTTTGCTCGAGGCTCAAAACTCAGAAGCTTTGAGTCGTTATATGCTTTGTTTCGGTGTTATAACCATTATATCGGAGCCAATGTATGAGTTGTGCCACTGATTTCATACTTAATTTGTTGCATATCTCCATCAGCTGTCTTTTGAATTCAGACAACTGTGCGATATAGGCTTTACTGTTATTTATTATCATTGTCTATATGTTTGACAAACGGCAGCACTTCGTGGGTGGGAATCAGTGAAACTCAACCTCAAAACCTCAAAATAGTTGAGATAATCGAAGAGATCATCAAATTGTTTATTATTAATGATTTGTAAACCCTTTCTCTCGATTTCTATAAAAATCATTTATAAAACTCCTTTAATTGTAAACAATTTAATAAAAACAGATGTCTTTCACTTAATTTAAGGCATTTATATTATAATTGAATTTATTGATGAAAATGTGTAAAATGCGGGCATTTTCTCTATAATTATCGATTTTTGATCCAATTAACAATTTATTTAATTAATTTCCTTTATTACAACTTCTGCTCTAAATTTTTATTTTTTGTAAATTGTTTTTAAGTCTCAAAAAACTTTTTTTCTAATAATTTTAATAATTTAGTTATAAATTTTGAGTGAAACAAATTGTGGTCCTTTTATTGTCTTATTTTTCCGATGATTTTTCAAACATCTTCTTTCAATCCCTTTATAGCCTACCGAACATCAGTACCGTTCTATTAAAATACTTCATTAAAACAACCTAGTACTTTTAAGTATCGTTTAAGGAATAAGGAACTAATTTGACTAATTTTTAGGCATATATTTGGGTTATATTTTCTATTCAAAAGTTTGTTTGTCCGCTGCTTTATATCTTGACCATTTTTAGTGAGGGTCAATTTTTCTGATTAATGCAAAAATATAATAGACGTAACAGAAATTGTGGAAATTATCAGTTAATCACTTTATGTAAATTAATCCATAAATAAAATGTTGAATATAAGACATAAAATGTTTTTAAGCTTTTATTTTTAAAAAAATGTTTTACTATTTTCTCTTTTTAATTGTGAAATATATTTTAGCCTCAAAATCGATACAATGTTGCAATGAATACAAAATTCTACAGGGTCAAAGCTAAGCCCTGGTCTCGACTGACTAACAGATTGCCTGAAAGTCGGACGAGTTTTTCGACCATATTTTCACGAAGAGATTCAATGATTCAAACGAGTGCTTCGATGAATGCCTCCAATTTGATGATGGCTTCAGTTTCTACGATCGAACCCCACAACAGTCCCCCCAAAAGTCCAGATAACAAATGAACTGTTTTTACTTAAAACTATTGTATTTGAAACGATGGAAATTTATTTAATTAAATGGAAATAAAAACTATTTTATCATTCAATGGGTTTTTATTGAAACTATAAAAATCAATACAAAACTCGAAGTATTGACCGATAGACTAGTGATTGGAGTGAATGAGTGTTTCATTCACTTGTGTTCAGCACTTGATTAGGAACCGAATGTGCGAAATACCGACACATATATTACTTTCAACAAAATCCTATTCAAAGATAAGTTAATTGAATAATAAGTTAACAATTATTATCTGAAATGTGAGAAAAGCTTTGATAATCTGATTGAGACGTTTCGTGAGAAGAGATCTCAAATATCATATCCGTTGAATTGGTATTGAAAATGGAGTCATCGTTTTGATACTGCGTCCAATCTTCCAAACTGTAGGCCAACTGTTGATTGACTTCCTTCTCAATGGGCTGAAAATCATCCAAAGAGGTGACGATATACTCATCGCTTTGTGCAGAATCTACACTCTGTTCCTGTACTTCAAAGTATTGTTGAGCACTGGTTTGTTCGTTAAACTGTTGCCACAAATTGTTATGAAAATCGATTTCGTTCTCAAAATTGTTAATTTGTTTTGTTGTTTTGATGGGTGTCTCCAAATCAAGAATATCTCGCGGATGACTTATCTCTAAATTATCCAAATATAAGGCTTCAGATGAGGTGTCGCTCATCTCTTGAGGTTCACTCTTTAGAACAAACGTTTGTTCCTCTGAAGGATCTCTTATTTGTTTTTCGATATAATTATTGTAATTATTATATTCATAAGAATAGGAATTTTCGTCGTAATAGTACTCGTCGTGAGAACCGCCAAACGAGTGATAGTCCCAATAGTTGGCACAGTTATCACTCTTATGAGTCTCGTGTTGTTCGTAATCTAAATGTTTATTACAAAATTAGAAGCATCACTAAAGTTGGCGACAACTGATCTGATATCACTTTTAGGAACATTAATATAGCTTTGCCGCACAGAGAGACACAAGTCCTCAACTTATCGATTGTCCCCCAAATAACACTAATTTTGGTTTCTCTCAAATCTCTAAAATGTTATAAAAAGTCAACTTTTGGCAGAGAATTTCAAAAAAGCGACGAATATTGACATTTCTTGTTTTCTGGGGAATTACTTAAAAGGGAAACCCTCTCAAAAATTATTAAACTATCCAATAGTTTTGCTTAAATTTTGGCTAGGCTGTGTTTTGCATGCTTAGTCATATTATTTTAAAATTACTTACACATATTTGAATCATAAGAGTTGTCGTAATCATTATAGTGTTCCAAATCATCCATTTCTACAAAGCCTTCGCCATATTTTATAACCTGATAGTAAAATTATATAATATTCTGAGAAATACTTTTTGAATCTAGTCACTTTTATATGAATAAGTCTAAACTTTTTTTAAACGAAAGCTATAAAACTGATAAATATTTTGTTGTAAACAATGAGACAAATCTTTTGAGTTAAGACTAATCTATAATTCAATACTAATTACTAAATAAACAGAATTACCTGATTATCATTTTGAGGAACCATTGTATGGATAACATTATCGGCGTGAATATCAATAGCACTGGACATAGCGTTTGCGATATTAGAGGCGTCCATTTCCATCTATATAAATAGTAATTTCTTTAAATTCAATTAATTTTAATTAAATTATATAAAATACCTGAAAAATAGTGCCATAAGTATTGTAGGAATAGTTGTTTGAATGCCTTATTTGAAAATATGGTGAAACCGATTCACTATAGGTTTGTTGTATTGAATTATTACAAGAATCGATTGACTGCTCAAAACAATTACATTCCAATCCACTTATTTCTGAATAATCTTTACATTCTTTCAAATTTAAACAATTATTTGATTTAGTCTTTCATTTTATATAATGTATAAAATGTTTACCACTTTTGCTTTGATCCAAATATAATAAGTGGTTGGAAGAGACGGAGTCTAAAGAGTAAAAGGCATTTGAGTTGGAGATTGGCATCGATTCTTTAGCTTTGCTTTTCCCCTCTTTTACATTCAATCTCTGAAATTAAAAATTAAATCATTTAAATATTTTAAATTCAAGTATTTTTCCATTTTATGGCATTTTGTTTCTTTCAAATGTTTTGCTTCATTTCCTATAATTTGTTTATATTATATTAAATCAATTAAAAACTATGTCATTTATATTAGCGCTTCATAAACAAGATTTAAAGGAAGATCCTATACTCTATTCACTATAGTTTTCAGTAATTAAATTTATTTTTTTTCTCAATTTTCAATATTCCACTTCTCATACATTTTAATATAAATGAGTTAACACTAAAAAAGTAGTAAAAACTTATACTTTTATATTCAAATTTTGTAGGAATAGAAAAAATAATGGATTTTGATTTAAGTTTTGGAGTATTATTCAATCAAAACAAATAAATATTATATTACTCTAAATTTATTCAAAGCTTTAATGAAATAAAAGCTAAATGAACCTTGAAGCACTGAAAAAGTGGTCAGTTTATCGTATGATATATATATATATATAATTGTCTTTAGTTTTCTTTTGCGAAAAAGTTTATACACTCGAGTGATATAGAATTGAATTCTTTTCTCATTTACTCTCAATGTTTGCGAACTGTTCTTCTTTTGATCGGATCAATAGATGTAGAGATAGTTTTGCAAATTTACTCTGAAACTGATGTCAAACTTCCCAGGGATTAAAAATGCAATCTTTTTCACTAACGATTAGTGATCTGAAAGGTTAGATAATTTGATTTAAAATTTGAAGGCATGTAATCACTACTATTCTTATTATTTGTAAATTATTTGTGAATGAGATTTGCATTCGTTGTGAAAACATTTAAATATTATGTTTTTTAAAATATTTAAACTATTATCAGACAAGTGGTAAATAATATGCTTTAAAATATAAATAATATACCATTTGGTAAAACTATGATATTTAGACCCTTTATAATAATAAACTTCACAAAAAGCATATTGCAGTCAATAGTTTAGGGATGGGTTCACCCATTTATCGAAAGAGAACTCATTATTTAAATGAGTATTCCTTCGGCATTATATGTATTACTCAAATGTTTGTTATTGAGATTCAAATAATTTTTTAGAGAATATTTATGTTAATAATAGTTAATAATAATAATAGTTAATTGATTTTTCCGCCAATTCTTTTGTTTTTATCTTTTTTCAAAAGCGACCGATTTTTAAAATATATTCCGATGACTGAGAAAGAGTGAGCCTCCGGCCCATGTGATTTTTAATAAGACCATTCTCCAGGGAAAATTTCTATATACTATTTGGACAGTGAGGCCAGAATAAGAATTTTTGCTTAATATCTAGCATACATAGCAATAGGTAAACTTTCCGAATATATTTATTAATATATGTAAAGTGACCTGAATTGAAGATGCGATTGAATTGTCGATGAGAAGCGATCGGGTAATTCCCTTGGTGAATTTCAAAGAATGTCCTACTCTTCTAGCCTCTGCACTTGACTTAGGCTCAGGTTTGGGGTGGTCATGATTTCCTTTAGCCTTTCATTGAAAGTCAAATCTTTAGTAAAATTATAGACTGATTTGGAATCACCTGAAAAAATATAGCAAACTCTGTATGTCTCCAAAAATGTGTGACGGGATAACCACAATGTCCACGACATGGTTGAACCTCTAATCTGCCGCTGCATTTGCGATTTGGACAGGGTTTGTGCTGTTGTTTCTTGCGGGCCTTATCACAGATGGCTGGCCTCAAATGGATTCTGTCTCCGTTGTCCAAAATGCAATTCTTATTACAAACCAATACTCCGAGACATGACTTCTTAAGTATATGAACGTTATGATTATTGGTATTCCTCATCGCCCATCCACTCGCATGTCTTCGTGCTTCTTCGGAATCAGGTCTATAGACAAACCTGCAGTGTCCGTCAGCCCATTCTTGGAAGGAGTCGTGTGATGTCACCTAATTTTTCAACGATAGGATTCTTTAAATATTTTTTACGTCTGGAGTTAAACCTAAGGCTAACTATAAGTCGAAAGTTATGGTAATCTAATATAATGTAAAAATTCAAGAGACGAGAGTCTGTCCCAACTTTATCCCATCGACATTCAAAGCCAGAGGCAACACATAATTTCCCTTTTCTTGTTATGCAGTAATTTGTAAGCAATTCTTAAGAGTGAATAGTTTTCAAACAATTGCGATATAACTGCAAACAAGTGTCAGTGCATTACAAATGGCATTCATTAGCCCTGCATTTGTCGGTCATTAGGCTCTATAATATAGCAATTAAGTGTAATCTTGCAATTTTATAGTAATCTAAAACAGTATAAATAGTAGACAGTGTTGTGTCCACTTCGCTATAATTACTCGCTTTGGGAATAAACATAACATTCAGTTCTTAGCATTAAATTTTCAAATCGGCTTAAAATATACTTTTTTTATATATTCTCAACAAAAACAAGAGTCTCAGCGCCTAATCATTAGCACCTTTGAACAAATTGCTCATTAAATGCTTTAAAATTTTTCATTCAATTAATTCAATTAAACTTGCTCATTAATCTCTAAATAACCATTAAATTAGTTGGTCTTATTATATTTATTAAATTCATGGACTTTTTAAAATATCATTTGAAAATTAGACTCAAGAATGGGACAGACATTTCTTTATACAGATATTTAAACTTTGATTGAAACTCAAAATGATTCGCATGTTTTCAAAAGTAATACTAAATTCACAAACAATTTGAGCGGAAAATCTCTTTTGAATGAATTTATTTTTTTAAATTTCTAGAATTTCTGATCAAATCTATGAGTAATTATTTATATTTACTTTAAGTTATTTTCAAATTTTCTTTAGTTTTTTACTTCCATTGATTTTTTAAGACATATTTTGAAAAGATTTGTTCAGAATTTCAATTAAATGACTCTTTTTTGTTGATTGAAATAAGTTTTCATGAATTCACAAATAAATTGATTCAATGGATGCGACAAATTCTGATTGAATACAAAAATTTCATTCAATTATATTTGAAATATTTTAAATTCTTTGCAAAGCATTATAGAGAGAGAGTTATAGAGATATGAAACAAGATTTCAAAAAACTTATTCAATTCTTTACTTCAGTTATTATTATTATTATAAAAGAAATATAGATTGCGATCAAAAGTTTTTCGGTGCAAATACTTTGACAGCGATTGACATAACTATAAAATAGTTTGCGTTCTCTTCAATGCTTTCTAAATAACTTTTACATAATTTTTCAATAACTCAATAAATATAAACAGTACTCACTTTTGGAATGTGATTGTCGTTGATGTCCCACTCAGGAGTGTTGTGGTCAGTATTGGCCTGACTATTGCCCTGACACATGTTCATTACACTCACTCCACACATACAACACTTATTAGAAATTGATATTTAATTAATAAAAGAAAATATCATAATTTTAAGCAATAAAACAATTATTAGAATCTCTTTTTTCAATAAATGAAAGTTTGAATCAAAAGAAAAAATTGTATTTATTTTAAACGATTGAAAAATGGTTCAGATCTTTTAGAAAGTGGTTACTAATAGATATAGTATAGAAGCGTTTCTTTAAGCGAGAGAGAGCTCCGCCCGCTCTTTGCATCTGATTCTTCCCACCGCTCTTTTAGGATGTTATCTGTTTGATCGTTAGCTGCTCCGTACCGTTAGAGTGGGAGGGATCTGAGTGAACGACACAGTTCTCGCAAATATTTACTAATCCTTTAAATTACATTCAATTGTTTGATCGTTTGATTCGGTTTTTTCGAGTTTTGTTTCCTTTTTATGCCAACTGTTAAGTAAACTCAATGTAATCCAAATTAATTCAATAGAATTGCATTCATTAAAGACAAATATTGGAATTAGAGCTCATCCATAGCCACGTCCATTGAGTCGAGTATTAAGAATCGATGAGTTGTAATATTAGGCATTTTATAGAAGTTTAGATCAACAGTCAATCCTCTCTTCTTTGAGAGGAATACTAAAAGCCTTTAATGAGTTTGTCATAAGTCGGCACTGATTTTATGCGTCCGATAAATGACATCTTCTATACTTAAAAACATTTTATGACGACTACTATCTCTTTATTTCACTGATTCTCATCTCATTCAACATAAATGACTGTTTGAAAGGCAAAGGATCGCACACTCCATCCATACATTAAATTAACTCAAAATGTGATTCTCTCCAAAAACAATTGCAGACAAAAACAATTATTTGGAATAAATTAAGCAAAATATTAATAAAGTTATAATTAGTTTAAAACTGATTTAATTCATTGAAATATTTGGGTTTTAGTGAAAATTTAATGTTTTTTATTGGAAACCTAAATGAGTTCAAGAACTTAATGAGCGACTCATTGGATTGGGATTCATATGATGTGTGGCCAACAAATTTCCTCTAAAATGATGTTAATGTTTATTGAAAAATATTTGAACTATCTTTTGGTTGCGATACTAATTGCGTCAATACTACAAAAAACGGGATTTTGCTCTTAACATAGAATTGCTTTTATTCTTGAGTTTAGGATCAGTTTGATTGCCTTCAACCTAATTCTTCAATTATTGTTATTATTATTATTATAGAAGTGATTGTCTGATAGTAGAGCCCAAAGCCATCTAAATAGCAATATTGTCAGACGATTAGACTTAAATAAAAATGGTTAGAATCTACAGTCAAAGTAGTGATCAGTGAGTAGTGCCTCCCTATCATGATCTGCGAGCACAGCATACATTGTTTCTCTGATCAAACATATCATTCCTGACAGTTGGGTCTTCCCATTTTGGTGATGTATATAACGCTATTCTTGAGCTTTACTTTTGCTTTTTCAGGAAGTTTTGTCAGATTTTGGCCGATTTTGGCAGATGTGAAGTGCTGTCTGTCTTTCCACTCATTTCTGTTTAACAATAATTGATTTTCAACTTATTTATCGATAAATAAATTTGATAACTGAATCACATTTAGCTCTTCAGCCGATTATTTAACAACAATTTTCTATTGAATTACAAATTATTACCAATTAATTCATTTTCGATAAATTAATTTTATTTTTTGATAAATTATTGAATTTATTTAAACGAATTGAAACCTTATTAAAGAATAATTAATAGATTAGCGAATCGTTTATGTAAATCACCCACATTTTGGACTTTTGATATTTGGATAGTGTGCTGATTGTGTCGATAGTGTTGATGGCACGCGTCCTCTCACTTATACGACATGCTTAGCATCTGCTAAGAAAGCACTCGACTATAGGTCTACTCTCGAACACCATTTATTGAAGCAATCAAATTATCATTTGTTCCTAAAAGGGTCACAAATTTTCATTAATTTTTTTTATTTTAATAGTTTTAGTGAATTAATTATTTGATATTTTAATCTTAATGCTAATTCAACGTTAAATCTGAATAGTAAATTAACCAAGATAATGAATTCTGTGAAATATTACATAGATTTGTTGAAATCATAGTTTTCTAGTGAATAGCCGTTAATATCCTCTGAAAATAAAAAGAGTTATCATTAAAAATGTGATTATTTGCACTTTAATTACAATTAATAAACATTCTTTGAATTTTAGTGCCATTTCGCTATTGGAGGCAATGAATTCTCTCAACAACTTAAATGCGCATAGTAGCATGCTTACTTGCTTAACCAATTGAAGATGAATCTGATAACAAATGAAGTAATGCCGACAAATAACTCAATTTACTTGACTTCAAAGAGAAATTCAAAAATATTTACGATTTTATTCAAACATTTCTATTAAAAAAAGTTAAGAAAAAATCAAAATTTAAATTCTTTTAATATTTAATTAAATAAATCTATTTTAAAACATAATTCTTAATTACAGTTATTTTAAATTTAGAGCACTTTACCAAAGGTTAGTCTCTTATAATTTAGCGTTCCTGAGTTGTTGGCTATAAAGTGAATCTTGGTCATTTTTCTATTTTTGGATAAAAATTTGGAAAAACCATATAGGCCATTTTAACCATGCATAAATGACAAACTTCAATTATAGATTTTGCATGACAAATTATACACATGATTGTTGTCGCTTGGGTTCACCTGATCGAACCTGATGTCGCTTTGAAGCCCCGAACAAAACAAATAACACGAAAATATCTTTTGGTTTAAATTTTGTTTAATGAGATTACAATTAGTTTTGCTTCGATTTTTCAATTATTTATTGTCAGTAAAAACTGATAACAGAATCGTTGAAATTCCTAAAACTTATAAAATATTGACAATATATTACTCAAAATAGTAATAAAAAGTTAAATTCACACAATTTTGGCTCAAATTCGCACAATTCTCATACAATTCCCATAATATTAGAAGAAGAAATCAATTAAATATTTGATAATATTTTATTACTTTTAAAGTTTTGTCGATTAATTCAAAATAATTCGATTCGATTAAACATTTTGATTGAATTTTTCTAATGATTTATTAAACAAATTAATTAAATATTAATAAAATTATCAAACCTTTTAATAAAATTAAGTCAAATTAAACTTGAACTGTTCTTTATATAGGTTTTTAAGTAAATGATTGTGGGGGGGGAGTGCCAAGGTTATACACAAATTATGGGAAATTCTAAATGGGGTATTTCTACCCATAGTATTGTAAAGTAGTGTTATGTAATCCTCACAGAAGTTGAGCCAAAGGACTCTGCCTTGGAATTTTTTTTTGTCTTCAATTTAAGAGAAAATTGGTGTGATGATAGAGTTACATAAGGTG
>JAQGCE010000614.1:0-11398 GCA_034699185.1 Eupelops torulosus
ATAAAAATGGAGCCATTTTTCTCTTGGAATCAAATAACAGATTCTGTTTCACCATTCAATTTATATATTCAAAAATAATAGGCATTAAGTATATTATTCAATGCAAACGAAAATAAGATTTTATTCCTCTATTTCTCTTAGGATTCAATTTTAGAGCCAAAAATACAAAATAAATCCAAATTTGGGTGAAGTTAGGACTCAAAAAATAGGCATTTATTCTGTTAGAACTTATTCGTGATCTGTTTGCCAAATAATTTAAATCCAAATGCATTTTAGCACATTAGCCAGGGGCTTTTCGCAAATTCCCTAGATTTTTAATAAATTAGATTCTAAAAAGACCATGTTTGCCCAGTTTTGTACGATTTAAACCCAATTTACCACAATTTGAACAGAAATTAGGTCTAAAAAGTCAAATTAAAAGCAAGATGGTATAGTTCATTCCGCCATTTTATGCCTTCCTTGTATTGCCCTTGTTGGAATACCTTGATCATTCCTGATTTTGAGGCAAATATTTGTCCGGAAAAAAACAATAAATAACTGACGAGTATGTGAACGAAAAAATCCTTTCGTTAGGTTTCATGAATATATCCAAAGAGACAAACAGAGAGTAAATAATAAATAAGTCAATGAGTCGTTGAATTAATATTTAAAAATATTTGGCGAATAGTCTTTGACTACATTACAAAACAATCGAATATAAGACTCGGAGTAAGTAATGAATGATTCAATAATCCACTGAATAGAGAAAAAGTTTTTCTTTTCACTAATGAGAAAAGTATTTTCTCATTAACCTCTTCAATGGTCTATAGATCTGACGGGTTTTCTGCTCGATATCACTTCTACCCGAAAAACAGTCTAATTGTTGATCAAAAGAATGCATTTCATCTAATGATTAGAGTATTTCAATAACGTTTGGATTGATTTGTTGTTTGTTTTGTCCTTTATTTTGATGATCGTTAGTATCGAAGCAAATTGAGTGAACAAAATGGACACGAATTGATGCTTAAGAGGGGTTTATTAACTCAACGCCAGTCGGAGATGGTCCAGGTCGACCAACGAATTAGTGAACTCCAACAAAGATTGGCCCGAAAGCGACAACTCAATCAACAGCTCTCCTCTCAAATGCATACAAACCTAATTCGTGCCAATAGTAGTGGTTTGGATGAAAATGGAATTCATATCAATAGTGCGCTTCTAAGAAGTTCTGTCGGTCACACCGGACACAGACATAAAAGTAATACTATGAGGCCATTGAGTGCTAATATAAATATCGCTGCCGTTGAACCGGTGCTCAGGGAACAGACAACTAGAATTAGTGAGGTATGTGTAACCTAAGGAATGTCTTACTCTGATTAACGCATAAAAAGTAATGTAATTCCATTACCACAAACATGTAATGTGACTGACCGCTCATTTTCTCCTTTTGTTGATAGTTTGATCCACACATAAACACTAATCAGGACTTTATGGGTTGCAAACAGGACCCTAAGTATCAAACTCTTCCTTATAATACCAAATTTGGAGTCAGACAACAACAGCAACACTACAGCCAAACGTCAGCCACCAATCAGTTATGTGTCTCGACTCCAGAAAACGATAGAATCCATAGTCAGCTCTCAAATGAGAAACTATTGTCGACAAACAGTTCCCTGAATAACGACAATAACAATAATCACAACAACGTATCCATTATTACGAATAACATTAATAGTAATTCAAAGCTTGCGTTGAATACAAAGCATTCAGTCCTCGAAGAGAGACCATCGCCTTCAGGAAGTAGTGGATCGTCAGACCGGGCATCACTTCAAAATCACAACGGAATCCTTGCCTACAAAATGCAACAACAGATTCACAACAATATAAATAACATGACTTCAGGACAACATCCCTATCAAAATGTAAATCCAAAGATGTTTAACGCAAACCATTTGGAACCGAATCAGAACTCAATTAATTTAAAACAAACAAAACTAAATCACAACTCATATAATAATAACACAATTATTGGAAATTATAAAATGCAAAGCAATTTAATTAATACAAACCAAAGTGTGATTCAAAGCCATTCTGTGCCAACCAATAACCAGAACCAAACTCAGTCACAAACAACTAGTATTGCGTCAAAAGTGCCACCGAATACAAAACCCAAACCTATAGTACCGCCGAAGCCCTCAGTTCCGGTAAAACCGATACCACCGCCGCGTCAATCACCCATTCATTTATATGGCGCTCAAATGGGCACCGAATCAGTCGATGTAAATGCCTTTTCCACTAATAATCTCAAAAATAATAGCAATAGTTTGGGCAAAAAGTCGCCAAATTTATTGACTCCGACTAATACTACCCTCAATGCAACCAACAGTGGATATAATCGGTGAGTATTACATCTGTTCCAACATATTATCAGTCGTTAAATCCAAGCACACCATAATTCCCGGAATTCAGATTTAAGTCAGTCTTTTGGGACCAATTTTAAGTCAGTGCTGAGC
The DNA here is from genome assembly GCA_034699185.1 of Eupelops torulosus. Taxonomy (NCBI): domain Eukaryota; kingdom Metazoa; phylum Arthropoda; class Arachnida; order Sarcoptiformes; family Phenopelopidae; genus Eupelops; species Eupelops torulosus. The sequence continues at coordinate 2,490 of JAQGCE010000614.1, forward strand.
TATTCCTTTTTACATAATAATCATGATCATTTAGATCTTAATTTTGCACCTGGATTAAATGTAAAAAATAGAGTTTAATACAAACAAATGTGTGTTTCCATCAAATTAAATGAGTTTTACATATAAACAATTTTACTCACAATTTATCAAAAGCTAAATACCAGCAAAATATTCTCTATTCCTCAGCTTGAGTTCAGAGTCAACCTCTGGGAGCTCTGGTTATGCTTCAAATCACTAATTATGATAATATTTCAGTCTTTTCATCTTTTTCTATATTATACCGGAAAACATTTATAATCTCCTAAACAATAGACTATTTTTTCTCATATTATTTACAACCAGTCCTCCCAATAGTTCAGTCAAATATGAATACCGCTCCATATATTTCAATATATAGAGCCATAAATTATTATTGATATCCAATAAAACATCAGTCGATTTATTTATTCTTTCATTTATTCATACAATAGATTCAATGAATCAGTTTTGAGGTTAAGTGAAATGTCAATCATTAGAAATATTTATGATTTCAGATAACATTTAGTTATTGTAAGAGATATTCGTTGAGAATATTTGCAAAATATATATATATTTCTAAATGTCATTGAATTCCCTTAAATGCAGAATAAATTGTTTGTCACAAATGATTATTTGCAAGATTGAAAACTCTGTCCGATTATAAATTGAGCCTGATTTAGAGAAATCCTGTTTGGTTGAGAAAAAATGCAATAATTTATTTTTCTCTTCTCTATTATCGATCAATCATTCGCTGAGTTTTTTGCACTCAAACTAATATTTTAATACTCTTTAGGAGTGATATGAAAGTTGAGTTTCATATTTATCTTTTTCACTGATTTCACTCAATTTTGTCTGTCTTTAAACCGATTTTCTCGTAATGTTTTGTTTGACACTTGAATGAAAAGAAGAGGGAAAGGGAGTGGAAAAACACATTTATTAGTTTTGAAATTATTATTTTTATGGATTTACTCGGAATTGATTTGAAGTGAAATCCAATTTCGATCAAAACTATTATTTTATGATAACTACTGTTTTGGAAATGATTTACGATTTTATTTTAAAAATTTCAAAAAGTGTCATAACTTTAATACAATAACTTTGGAAATGCTGTCCGTTTTTAGGCTTCCGTTAACATCACTGGCCGTTCAAAAAGCATATAATGCTATCAATAGTAAGTCTGGATTAATGATTCAACAGCTGCCACACCATTGCCAACAACAGCAACAACACCACCAATCGATTCCTCATTCCTATGAGGATAAACCCCAATCACATCTCAACCGTAACTCAAATGAACCATTCAATGAGACCACAGATGGTTCGGCTCAGAATGGACCGTCGATCGCACCAGATCTGGCATCTCATAGCTCATCCCTCCCTTCCCTCTCTACTTCTTTATCTCAGAATAACGGCAATAATTGTGAGACAAAATCAATAATAATAAGTTCAGCCAACCCTAACATCAACCCTAAGATCAAAGACAATAAATGTACGATTAATTCCAATTCAATGGTATCTAAAAGTGATGATAGAGAAAGGGATAGTCCTTATGATAGTCCTTACGGCACAATCAAATCTAATAGTAATAAAAGCAGTGATAATAGTGTTGTCATTAATAACAATAACAATAATTTGTCCAATGATTGGCATAAAGTGAAACGTCGTCCCGTTGTGGCCAACAATGAGATCGAACAGGAGTTGGCCATTGTTTCTAATAAGAAATCAATTGACTCGGAGCCCAAACTGCCAGTGCTATCGCAAAATGAGTCCGAAAGCAATTTATGTCAGAAACAAGTGAATGATTCAAATCAATCGATTGAAAGTAAAATTGAATCCAATTTAACGGAACAAAAATCTGATAAATGTATCGATAAAGACATTGAAAGTGATATAAATCTAATCAAAGAACAACAGCTGAACGAACAGACGAAAGATGAGACCACTCGCCAGGGATTCGATTCTAATTTGATGACTGAGAACAACACTAAAAAAGATAGCGATTGTGTCACGACTGCAGATAATCTTTTGCCAAACTATACGACATCTAAGAGTATAGTCGACGTCAAAAGAGCCAAAGGAAACCTTAAGAGTCAATTGAATAGCAAAGACAAGGATCAGATAAACAGTTCCAACGGAACGCATCCACTTGTTGTTAGCAGAAGAGTCAGTTTCGATCCTCTCGCACTCCTATTGGATGCCGCCCTCGAGGGAGAGCTCGAACTCGTCAAGAGAACTGCCAAAGAAGTGAGTATCCACTCCATTAATACTTATGATTAATATTTTGTTGTTTTCTGTTATGAGAGGCAACTAATGACTTACACATCAATAATAATCTCAAACAAAACAAACTCTTCTCTATTCTTGAATTAATGTCAGTTTTATTCAAGAAATTGTCGCCAAAATTGGATTAAACTTTTTTGATCTCACACTTTGTCTGACACTAAAAATAATGAGAATGTAAAACATAGAACTAATGTTTTAAACATTTTTCCTCTAAAAGCAGTTTATTTACTGTTTATATAAAGATTTCTATTAAGATAATCGACTAAACTGTCAGCAGTTGATGTCTAAGACAATCAAAAAGACTTCTATTGAAATCAAAGTGTGTCTGAATGTAATGTATTTAATATTAATTGTGTGTTTCAGGTGCCAAACCCCAGTGCTGCTAATGATGAGGGAATAACTGCACTGCACAATGCCATTTGCGCCGGTCATTTCGACATTGTTAAATATCTTGTTGAGAATGGTTGTGATGTGAACGCTCAGGATAGCGATGGATGGTATGTATTGCACAGCACATTACATATATAATTAATTAAGACTTTTCCACTAAGTTTATCTCAATTGGAAGTGCTTTCCCTCTTATATATCCGTTTTGTTTAATTAGTTTATATAATAGTTTCTATAATTTATTTTCCATTTCCTCCAAAATGATTAAAAAGAGACAAAATTGAAAGAAAAGACTTTCTTTTTTAAAACAATTATTGGTTACATAAATCATGGCTATAATGAGAGCGCCGACTGTTTTTGTGTTCAACTGTGCTGTTGTAAGCCCCAATTCTGTAGGCAACACATAACTCAGACCATTAATTAACTATAAACGAAATTCTGGGAACTATTAAATAAAACTTCTTTTGTTTTACTTCTAATCTATTGATTGAAAATTCAAACCGAGTTCTGATAGAAAATAAAAAACTGATATATTTTATGGTATTTTTTAGGTTTGAAAACCATAATAGTTATCAAAAAACCATTTATAACAGAAAAGTATGGCTGAAATGCATATAATTTATGTGCAATGAAGTCAAGTGTCTTTCGAATCATTAAATTGTCTGAAACTGTTGGGAACGGAGTTTGGATTTTAGACGATATCATAAATTTGAGTCTTCTCTACAAATGATATTCAGTATTGCTTTCACTTTTCAGTATTCATTATTTCCGATGAATTTTATGTATCACTGAATAACATTTTTAGACAATAGACTCAAACGTCTAAAGAATTGTTGGAATAGTTTTTAGTAAAGAGTAATACTTCTCTCAGGAAACACATGAGTGAAAAATATTGGGTCATTCAAAAAATTCATTGCAATAAATAGACTTTTTTTCAATTTAATGACCAGGGAGACTAATAAGATAAAATTTTTATTAACTTGGTCAAAGAGTTTTCTATGAAAATAATTGGAAAAACGATATCGCAATCGTTTTTTAGTCACGAAGTTTGGACACAATTTTATTCTGGGTTTCAATTTTCACTTTTATCGTTCATCTCAGAGGAAGTTATGTGAAAAATGTGAACAGATTTTTAACGTCTTATATAAATAGGCAATAAAACATAAATGATCATGCTATGTTTACATAAAGATATTCACTTGAGCTCAATAAACTGTCGAAGTGCTTGATCAATTCAAAAGCTCTCAGAACAAGTGTTGAGTGATTGAAAATCATTAAATCTATTATTTAAAGAAAGTGATCAAAAAATAATACTTGAGTTAAATATTTCATAAAATATAAATTCTGTTCAATTCTTTTGTGTTTAAAAATAGACTTTGATTTCCAAATCTCTTTCTCAGAACACATCAAACACTGAACCAAAAGTTTTTTATTTTTAATTTTTCTCTCAGCCTTTCCTTATATTCCAAGCATTAAATACTAGTATTAAAGGTATTAAAGTATTTTCTGTATTAAATTCAGTAAGAAATCAATTCTCTGTCGAAAGTCTTTTTCATTGAAACTCATTATTCATTTTATACTTTCCTCTGTCTATAAAATAAGGCAAAGAATAGAGAGAAACCTATTTTAGAAAAATGTTTTAATGAAATTCAAAATTAATTCTCCGAAACCTTTCTTAAAATTTAATTTTTAATCATTTTATGCTCGAAAAGATCATAACATATATTCTGAACATTTCTAATGGATTATAATTAATAACAAGATAAAAATGAAGGTCTCATTAATTGCTGAAAAAATAAATGGTTTCTTTTGTTTTAATAAACTGTTTATATTTGTGTAATAATTACCGTTAAGTCGAAGGACAGGTGGAAACGAATTAATTAATTGCGAACTGAAAAACAAAAATTCAATTGTTTTATGTCTTCTTATAGGACTCCATTACACTGCGCGGCCTCCTGTAATAATTTGAGCATGGTCAAGTTCTTGGTAGAAAACGGCGCCTGTATATTCGCCACAACACTATCAGATCAAGAAACAGCTGCTGAAAAATGCGAAGAGGATGAGGAAGGCTTTGACGGCTGTTCCCAATATCTTTACGGTACGTGAGATTTTGGTCTAATTCTTAAGTCGTTTTTTATTACCCAAGGCTTCCAACTGTCGACACATTCCTTATTATTATTTTTTATTCTTAAATAGGAGTTCAGGAAAAGCTCGGAATATTGAATGGAAGTCAAGTCTATGCCGTATATGATTACGAGTCTCAAAACTCAGACGAACTCAGCTTCAAAGATGGGAACGTCATAATTGTAATGCGAAAGGGCGATGAACAGGAACGTGAGTGGTGGTGGGCCAGAATCCAAGACCAAGAAGGATATGTGCCCAGAAATCTGCTCGGAGTAAGACATTATTCAACCCATTATTAACACATTTTTGACAGTATTTGTGAACTCAATTCAAATAACAATAAATAATATTTTTATAACTCTTTTATATACTGTTATTAATATATTTAATATTTTGCTATAAATTTTGTTTTTATCTATGTTTCTACAGTTGTATCCAAGAGTCAAACCTAATAAAGAGCTTCAAACCATCGCCGAAGAGCACAGCGAATGAATAACCGATAAATAACTGGAAGAATGGATTCCGTCCACAATTGGCAGACATAACCCTAACTGTGATTAGGCTATCGTTGTATTGATTTTAGTATTAATTAAAGAGATTCTCAACAATCAGTGCCTTTTGATTATTATTATTGATTATAATTATCTGAATGTTTGAAAACTAAATATAATTCATTGATTATTCGCAACTATTTTTCTCACAATAATTATTATTAATTTTAATTATATTATTATTTAAATTAATTAAATTATGTTATATTTAATGTTTGAAAAGTTATTAATTTTTACAACAATTTTCATTTAATTTAATAATTAAATTATAAGTTTATTATATTTGTCTCAATTCAATGCATATCTCATTAATTATTCATTCATTGAATAAAATTTTGAATTCGAAGAAAAAATTGAATTTATTTTTATTTATTCAAAAATAAATGTTTAATCAGTTTTATCATAAAATTGCTTTTCAAATGACATATAATTTATCATTAATTTATTTAAAACTAATTCATCATGTTCAAACTCACACTTTTTTGCTGATTAACCCAAGTTTTTACCTAAACATTGAATGTAGCAAGTTACTTTTTAGAAGTCAATTCTTAACTGTCGACCTAGATTAAAGGCTAAACTATTGATATAATCCATTAACCCATATCCTGTCAATCCTCGGCTCAAGTATATTGAATTTTCTCCAATTTTGGAATCAAAGAATGACTTAAACATCTTATTTGAAGTTAAGTTATGAAGAGTTTTGTCCAAAATTGAATCAAAAGACTTAATCATTGGAATCATTGGAATTCTCTCACAAAATATCTCCAAACTCTTGAACTCTTGTCTGACGTCAGTTGAATACTATCTGTGATTGGCTTACAATTTAAATGTCTAATACAAGTAAACACATTTAATATTTAATCACAATTATTAGTGAATTACAGCAAATTTAGTTATATTTTAAAATTGTTTTTTATAGAAAAGATAATTAAAACTTAGTTTCAAAATCTGATTAAAAATGTCTTTTATTTATTAATTAATATTTGAAAACATTATTAAAGAGCTTTTATTGTATTGTCAAACATGTGTTTACATTGATTTTATTCAATGTTTTGTTTTTATTTTGATTTCAATTTTATTTAAATTGTCTTTAATTTTGGTTTCATTAAAATAACCGACTTTTTTGTGATTCATAACAACTCTCTTTGTTTTTAAATATTTGTGAAATGGAGACCAAATCAGATGAAAGTGTTTTCAATGAAAATGGACTCCAATTGAATGTCTCTGAAGAATCCGAAGCCAAAAATGAGAGTAAAATCAGTGATAATTTAGATAATATGCAATCGATGTCCAAAAGACAAATGAAAAGACTTTTACGAAACAAAAAATGGTTGGAATCGAGACCTCAAAAGAGAAAATTAGAAAAAGAGAAAAAGAAACTCAAATTACAAAAATTGAGAGAAGAAGGCATTCAAGTGAACAGATCTGAACATAAAAGACAATTGTGTCCAATGTCTGAATCCAAATGTAAGGTTAAAGTCTGTATTGACTGCGATTTCAGGGATTATATGAACGAAAGCGAAATTAAAAAGTTAGTCAAACAGATCGGTAGGTGTTATGCGGTTAATAGACATTCTTCAGCACCAGTTCAGCTCTATATCACTTCTGTTAAGGACACAATCAAAGATTTCTTTATAAAGTGTCAGCCGGGTTATGTCAATTGGGATGCCTTCTGTACAGAAGACCATTGGACTCAAGTGTTTGACGACAAAAATAAAATCATTTATCTGTCGAGTGATTCCCAAGATTTGATTCCTGAACCCAAAGATATCTGTCAGACAAATGATTATGTTTTTATAATCGGTGGTTTAGTAGATCACAACCGACATAAAGGTCTGTGCCATCGATTGGCTGTCGAGAGGTCTGTCAAAAACGGAAGACTTGCGATCGACGAATACATTCAAATGACTCAAAGAAGAGTTTTGGCCGTAAATCACGGTTTGAAATCAAATTTACAATTTTTTTTTAAATTTTTTTTAAATTAATTCATTTGATAGTCTTTGAAATAATGTTAATGGCATCCAATGGTTCATCTGATTCGTGGACTTATATTTTTGAAAACGTTATTCCTCTCAGAAAATTGAAACAATAGATAAATAAATAAAAATAAGATTTAAATTTATTATTGAATTAAACAGAATTTATTTCTTTCGATGTTTTTATTAATGATTTTTGTATTAATTGGTTTTAAAATAACAAATGATTAGAAACTCTTTGTTTTGTTTAATATCTTTTGATCTGAATATTGATTAAAACAATAACAGAATTCCTCAAAGGATTGATGTCTTCATAGAATCGATTGCGACCTAAACTGTCATTCGTTGAGAAGTATTTGCCATACATTCTGTCAGTGGTTTGAAACCCAAATATCCCAACGGAAGGAAAGACTGTCTGAAAGGCAGACGTAAATCTGTGCGAGAAGTTGTCACTATTTGCGAAAATATAACCGATTGTAATGGCATTCCTCCAGTCCTCACAATCAAAATCCAATCCTTTCTTCAATTCCATTAATTGAGGCAAAAATTGTTCTTCACTTGTCGTCGATATCACAGAACTCGCGGTTCGAACGCCATTTCCTCCAAAAGTAATGACCAAATGTTCGCGAAGAAGATTGGTATTGATGGCTGCCATAACAGTTCCGCCTCCGAAAGAACAGTTATAATCAAGTCTTGACATAAGAATAGAAATCTCTTTTCTTGTCCTTTGAATCTCTTTTCTGGTCTCAAACCTTGTTTTTCGAATCAATTTCTTGGATGACATAAATAAGAGGACACACTTCACATCATTAATGTCTATATCTTCGAAAGAGTCGTATGTCTTGATATCAACGCCTTCGATGTCAGGAATCAGAAGACATGACATACAGGGAAAGGATGTTCTTTGAAAGGAATAATTACCCCTTTGTTCATCAGAATAATTGGTGAGACTCTTGTAGCGGATAGAACTGGTCAGTACTGTGTGGCCGACATCCAAGTAAACAGTTCTGCAGTCATTCGGCAGGAATTTAATCAAATGTCCCAAAACTTTACGCCTGTAATCGATATGGTTTTGTCGATAACCGCCGATCATAAGTATAATAGTCTTTGGCCTCATATTGAGCCACATTCTCGTGAAGTGACTAAAAGAGTCGAACAAATTTTGGACATCTTTGAAGTGGAAACCAAAGGAGTGATTGTAATTCAGAAGATATAAATGTATTACATCTTTACGTCTTTCGCTCTCAAAGACAGCCGCGCAGTAGAAGTCCTTCGAAATACTGTGACTTCGGTCAAGGGATCGGATATCAAGTCTTCTCACAATTTCGGTCAGAATATATGAATTGTTGAATACCTGTTCCGCTAAGTTCTGTTCCATTTAAAGAGAGGAGGTTTTTATAAAAGACTGGATTCAAAATTATAAGAAACTAAACTGTATTTTAAGTCACAATAAATGAGTTTTAATTCAAATTTCAAATAAACTGTCGATTAATTCATAATTTAATTGAAATTCAAAAATGGTTTAAATCAATACAATTATTCGCGCGAAACAATCATTTATTAGTTTTTT
>JAQGCE010000615.1:0-11394 GCA_034699185.1 Eupelops torulosus
TGTCCGGCAGCAAATGTTTTCTTAAGGCCAGCCTTCTTGAATCCAGCTTTACCAAATTTGCCTAGAGCTGCTCCTGCCTTTGCCGCAGCTCCTGATTTCCAAAAATATTAAATTGAGATCTAGTTTTATAAGAAAGCTATGTTTTGTTATACCTTTTTTGAAGCCACCTGCTCCTTTAGCACCTCCTGTAGCAAAACCTGTCCCAAAAGTCATATGAAAACTATTTTGGTTTTATTTTAAAGGATTACAAACCTTTTTTGCCCCCCTTTTTTGCACCGAAACCAGCCGCACCGACTGCTTTAGCGACACCTCCCGCTACTCCACCTTTAGCGAACTTGCCAGCAGCTGCCCCTGCTACACCACCTCCTTTACCTCCATAAGCAGACTCAGCTGCAGTTAAATCAGATTGGGTTTCATCGGCGGATATAATCGATTGTAAACTGAATACAATTGCGATTAAAATTATCTGTAATTATAATAAAAATTATTTATATTTTTATTAAATAATTAATTTTTTTTCACACAATTATTAATTCAAATAATAAAGAGTTTTCAGGCACTTGAAGTGAAATCAAATTAAATACCGTTTTTATGTTCATAATAAATGAAATCTAAAAAATAGACACCAATATATTCCTTGGTCTATGTCTGAGGCGATGACACCGGCGCTGCTGTCAGAGCGCTCGTCAACTTTTTTCTTTAAGATTAGAAAAAATGTGTTTTACGTGAGAACAACACAAATAAACGAAAACAATTAAGTTGTTTACTCTAAACATATACTTCAAGTCTGAACTTCTTATTAAACTTTACAAACTTTACAAAATCAAATTGACTGAGCTTTTGAAAGAGCCTGTCCAGTTAGTGACATTGGCCCCCACCATATATATAATGTTTTATAATCAAGTTGTGCCTGTCTTCAGATCAATAGAGCGATGTTCCGGCCCTTAAGAATTACTACAGACATAAAGCCATATTGAAATTTAAATTACTGTGAAATCTATGACATCCGGCAAATGATTTTAGAGGACAGCCCTTATTTCAAAATTGGACAAAAATTTAAAGATATTTTATAATGTTTTTCTTTAAAATCCTTCATCTTATGTCATATTTATTAAACCATTAAATAGGACTCACTTTAAATGATCAAAAGTTTTTGATTATGATCATATTTTAATTAAGACGCCATATTTTTAGGATTTCTGCCTCAGATTTTATATTTGATTTTATTTTCATTAAAACATGTAAAGGAAATATACCTCGACTTTAAATATTTTTCATTCATTTATTCATAAATATTTCAATTTTTAATCATTAATAACAGGAATACATATATAGGAGAGTTTTCATATCCTACCGAATTAACCTGATTGTTTAATTTAAAATTTTAATAATAAAATTTTTAAGCCTTTGAAAATCCTAAGCGTTATCTAGAACTATTGTAGGTTTTAACTAGTTTATTTATGTTTTCAAAATATATTCATTTGTTTAAAAAATCATTTGTTAATCAAAAACTTGATTTTTTTTAATTACTATTCTTTTTTTGAATTTTAATATTAAAACTGAAATTTTTAAAATTACTTAATTTTATGCATTGAGACAATTGAATAAACACTTAATAGACTGTAAATTGAGTTCTCAGTGTCATTTAGTGTCGAAAATTGGGGTTTGCCCTGTAAACTTTTAGGTGTTACTTTTTACTTAAATGTTTTGAGAGAAAGTACATTTTGGGTGACTTGTATTCACAATAATTAGATTTGAGTCTCAATTATAGCAATAATTGTTGCAAAACAATGTATTTTCTTAAAGTACTTACGGTTTTGGGTGAAAAATATTAGATAAGAAAAAAAATAAATGTTTACAAAAATTAAATTTTAAATATTACATATTATTAAATATTATTTATTAACAAAATGGAGCGAGGATAATTGAAAATTATTAAGAATTTTGTCTTTACCTTTCTTAAGACTCAAAAATGTTATAATAGTCGAAACCTTCAAAAATTCGATTAGGAATATAGGAAATAATTTGAATTAATAATATGCACAGTCATTGCTTTTTGTAATTTTTAGCATTAATTTGACCATTCTCAAATTTCAAATATCACCTAACCAAGCCTTTTTAATATCTAGTAGCTTTTAGTTGGAATTTTTTCTTCAACAAAAAAGACCAGACCCTTTGATCACACAATTGGGAAAAGTTTACAAATACAACAAATTACTTTAAAAGACTACAATGTCTGTTGATCCTTGGGTAATCTGATCTATCAGAATCAGGGATGCGGAAGGGGGTATAGCCTAAATTCCTCCCTAATTTTTTGGTCTGAAGTTACCTCCACCCCTAGTTTCGTCTCGAAACTACCCCCTTAGGAAAATTTTGGTACAAAAAGCCTGTAACGATACTGTACTAAAAAAAGGTCAACAACATTTTTCAGAAGGTAACCCTAAGTCTGTGGATAGATACTAGGTCTGTGAAGGATTTCAAAATTGCTCAATACCCCCTATACCCCCTATTTTCAAAATTTTCAGGCTTTATTTCAGGACCACTTATTTCGAGAAGCTTCCGCATCCCTGGTTCAGAATGAAGAGCTTTCAATTCAAATGTACAAGCAAATCTAAATTCCACTTTTAAAATTCTAGGTTATATATTTCGAAATTAATTATTAATTAAAGCGTTTTTTATAAAATGAATATATATTTTATTTCGATTTGAATTTAGTTTTTCAAGAGTTTAGATTTAAATTAAATAAATTTTGAATTTGTTTTTTAGTAAACCTTTAATTTATTTATTTTAAAGACAATTATAGAATTAAAAGAATATTTTTTATATCAAATTAAAAGCGATAATTTCCTAGATAATAAACCTAATTTTGATTAATAGACTTAATTTCCGAAATAATGTCTAAGTACTGTTTTCTAAAAGGAGATACATTTGTAATTATTATTTTGTCTTAATGTGAAAATTAATAATTAATAAATAATTAAATCTTTTGTTATAACTTTAATAGAACCGGATTTACATAATATTATAGTCGGTTTCAATAATAATAAAATACAATAATTCACTAAATATCTGATAAAACTATTTGATATGAAATACAAATCTGTGAAAAGTTCAGAATAAGTCAGTCAAGGATTTTATACAAACTTTTCTCTTTTCAATCAAATGTTAATAAAATTAAATTTAAAAAAAATATATACATATAAACTACTGGACAAAAGTTTTAAAATTTAATTCAGTAATTAACATTTGAGTGGAGACCAAGTTAATTATTGTTACTATATCCACAGTTTTTTGTTAAACTAAGAATGTCTTAAAGTTTTTGAATTGTTTCTGTTCATAAAAGTGCTTTAAAGACCATTCAATTCTTTTAAAGTTTCAAATAATTTATTGATTAAACTAAGTTTAAGGTAAGTCACAAATATTTACATTCAATTTCTTTAATAGAAAAGATGCCAGTAATTTTTTAACAACTATCAAATTCATCTTGCCATTCGAGGCTACATAAGGCAATTTTATCTATCTAACGTTACCATTATCTCACTTAAATAGGCTAAATTATGGATGGCCAAGGCAACTTGACTATCATGATTAAAATTAATTTTAAGAAGAGTCATATATAAAGTTATGAAAATCTTGACATAAACTCGCGATATAGGTGAACAAAGTTTCGCCAAGTTACCTTGTCCATGCATAAGCTAAAGGTTTCAGTTATAACATTTCAATTATAGTGAAGTATAGTTTAATTTTCTCTGCAATACGGTATTGACGATACCACACATCGCTTTGAAATGTAAAAACCCTTACATCGATTAATTTAGAAACAGTTTTATCCACTTGTGGCCAAAGGGGGTATTTTGAACCCCCTAGGGTTGAAAAATTGGCAAAATACCCCCTGGAATCATCGAAAAAGGGCCCTCTAAGTGAAGCGAGGCCTTCCGATTTACACGAATAAAACATACCCCTTAGGATTTTGGGGAAAATCCGCCATTTTACCTTGCCCTGATATCCCTGGGGTCGAAAAGTATGGCCACCGTTTTATCCCGAAATGTTTACTTTAATGTTTGCTTTAATTATTTTAATATTTTGACAGATGATATCTAAAGTGGTTTTAATTGTTTTGATTGAACTCATCTCAATTCAATTCATTATAACTAATGAATCGACAAAAGAGTCGAAGTCTTTCGATGCAATCAATTCTGAAAATAACACTTCAATCCATAAAACAAACTCATCTATTAATGAATTCTTCGGTTCAGAGCAAAAAACTAATAAAAAACCCAAAAATGATTCAAAAATAGAATTTAATGAAAGTAATAGAAATAATAAATACCAAGATACTTCAAAAAGCACTCAACAATCATCAAATAGTTCTGATTCTGAGCGTATCTCAAATTTACTTAAAAATAACCCTCGACTTCGGCTATTGGCGGAACAAAATCCAGAGATAACAAAACAGATTATCAATAACCCATGGCTTTTGAGAAATCCCATAATTGCCAGTAATTTAATTCAATTAATTTATTATATAATTGACTTCAAACTAATTTTATTTTTATTATTTGAGATGCAATTCGTTCACAACTTGGAGATGAAAACAAAGACTTATCAAATCTTTTGACTGGAGGTTTGAAGGATGAGTCGCCAAAGAATTTGTCGGATATTAATCAGCAAAATGAACATGATGGAGCAAAGGAAACTGAAAAAGAAGAAGGTTACATTTAATTTTGTTGTTAATTTTCAAAATTATTTATAAGTGTTTATATTGAAGATCAGGACTACGACTATGGAATTGGTGAAGAAGACTATGGACTCGAGGAGGAAGAAGAAGAGGGAAAAGGCAGTGAAGAAAGAGATGAACCCAAAACAGCACAGAGAGGACAAGTGGACCCTCAGACAACGTTATCAACCGATTCAGGTGACAAAACAAATCTTAATCATAAATATAGTCTAGAATTGGAAGGGAATAGACAGAGACCTCTCAAAGAGTCCAAAGTCAAATATGACGATGATATTGATGTGAACCAGGTCAAACCAAATCCTCCATTGATTTCTACTATAGCTCAAGTACAATATAAAAACCAAGAACCAGTTCAACAACATTCAAGTCCAACACAAGGTAATTAAATATTAGCTGAAAATTGATCCTTGTATAAATTCATTATTATTTTAGGTTTATATAATAATAATAATCCTGGGGTCAGACAGGTATATGGGCAGCATCTTCAGCAGCCAATTCAACATTACCCTCAACAATATGATCCCAATTATTTTGGACAGCAGTTTGTTGTTCAACAACATCCACAGCAACAACAATACCCACAATACCCACAACAGTATGCCTCTCAACCCCCATACGTAGCTCAACATAATGTCCATCAGCCAATATACCAACAGCAACAAGGATATCCTGGTCAACAACCATTTTATAATCAATATCCTCAACGCTTGAATACAGGAGGAAATCAGCATGGTTATAATAATAATAATGTCCATCAAATCCAACCAAATGGAGGGATAGGTTCAGATCCAAACTTAGCTAATCATAACTTTAATAATATTCGAAAGTTTTAAAAAAAGATAATTAAAATAACAATAAGAAGTGACACCAAAATTGAATTAATATATCTGCACAAACTCTCGCACACATTCTGTCCTGTTATATACATTGCTAACTCTCTACTATTATGTCCAAGATACAGTTATACACAAAGAATTAAACAACTATGAGAGAGGTCATTTAAGCATCAAGTTAAGAAGAGGAACGATCAAATAACCCATCAAAATTCAGAACAATTGGGATACAATAGAGAAGTTTCACTGTATTTGGAATAACAGCATTTCAATCAAGAATATTTTTTAATTACTAATTAAGAACTCCATAAAAAGACCACAACTTTATATTATATCCTTCATAAATAAATTGATTTTTTCATAGTAAAACTTTTTAATCATTATTTATTTCATTTATAAACGTCATTGATCAATTAATTTTACATTTACATTGCTTAAATCATTTATATTTACCAAAGTATTCTTGGTTTATTTGATACTTTCATGAAGGCCCATTTTAAAGTGACAAGTTGTCAATATAAATTTTTAAGCTCTTTGACAGTTTTTCCTTGATAATATTTATTTAACCAATCAATTAAATAAATGATTAATTAAAATTAAATCTCATTTAAAACAAAAAATTAATTCTTAATAAAGATTTCTAATTAAAAATCATTTCATTTATTTTTTAGATTTTATGTGAATTTTCTATTCGTTTAAAAGTACCTTCAAATGAAATTCAAATTTATAAGTCATAAATGTTCACGTTGATCATAATTTGCTGATTTCAACATGCAATACATATTTACATAAATAATACAATTCAATGAATTTAAAGTTTAAATTTATTTTTGTTGATTTCAATAATTATTTTTCATAAGTAATTGAAAAATAATTAATGTTTTAAAACGGAGTTTATTATTGAATGTTCAATGAAAACGCCCGACAAAAATAAAATTCAAACTCATGTTATGATTGGTATAAAACAGTTTATAATTATTAATAATCTTTTTATTTTTGCTTTTTTTCTAAGCCTTATATAAAAATGGCCTTAATAATCAAGATTTCCGTCAAATCAACACTAGTTAATTGGTTTGGGATGAAAATTGGCATAAATTAGTTTTTAAATTTGTTATCAAGGATAACCAAGTGGGAGCAGCTAAAAATTGTAACAATTTATACTATATCATGCTTAATTTAACTGAATTTAGGCTTATCTAGGCTCTATTTAACGCCAAAAAGAAAAAACTGGACTTTCCCGTCCGTTATTTCTGCTAGTTGGACATATACCATTCTTCTAATCCCCTGTGATGACCCTGCTAATAATTAGCAATTATTTTCTATAAAAAATATTCAATTTATTCAGAAATTATTAGATTAAATAATAAATTTATAATGTATTGATTCAACTCAATTAAACTGGAAACTTCATGAATACCCATAAAAAATTTCCATGATAATTAACCTTCAAATATATCACAAATTGTTTATTGAAGAATAAGCGGATTTTCTCTAATGGTTTATTCAAAATATTATTCACCACTCATTCAAACAATAATTTAAGGAAAACTGTTTTTTTACAGAAAAATATGAATATTTTATTCGCATTTAATATTTAATATACCATGCTATTATTTACTATATAATTTATAAATGACAGTAACCACTTGTCATTGTATTTATTATAAGTTAATTATCATTTTTATGATAAATATTAATAATTTTGAGTAAAAGTAGACAAAATTGACTTTGAATTCAATGAATGGCCATACTTTCCTTGTTATACACAGTTTTTTTTCGCAAGATAATCCTAAATTTATTTGTGAGGAATCATAAGAATATGCCTTCAATTTTAAATGTTTTTTTATAAGTATTGATTGATAAAGGTTTATTTAACCTTTGAACATTTATTGCATGATTGCATGATAGCATGATATAATAGATTGGTAGTAAATAGATTCAGATCATATGATAATCACATGATATCATTGGTCACTGCACTTTTTACTAATATTTAGTTGTTTGATCAAGTTTATTTTTTTTAATTAGTATTATCAGAATATTTTACAAGATTTTTAAAAAATATCATAAGATTTCAAATTAAATACTAATAAAATTGTCATTAAATTATTGAAAACAATTTCTTTTCATTATTTTGATTAAAATTCGTTAAAATATTGAAAAATAAAGAAAATATTAAAATTAATTGGTTTTAGAATTAAATGAATAACTAAGTTATTAAATTTTAAAATTAATCAAGTTAAGAAAATATTGATAAAAATATTTTATACTTATTTTACAAATTTTAAAATTATAAGAACTAAGGGCTCAGAATAAACTTAAAAACAATAAATCAAAATCACTGATTGAATAACCTTTTCCTCAATTCATTGTTTTCGTATTTCAATTGATTGGTTTCATCCAGCAATTGGTGAATACGTGCTTTCATACCATCGATCACATGGAGGACGTCATCGGATTTGCAATGTCTCCGATGATCGGCACCGGCTTTAGATTTGAAGTCATCACAAGAATTTGAAACACTTTTCCAATTCTCTCTTCTGTTGTTTTCATTAAGTGTTTGACTTTTGATTGAAACGACTTTTTTATTTAAATTCATAATATTTTTGGAGTTTTCATTATTTTCCATATTTTAACAATAATTATTATCTCAATGTAGAGGTGCTGTTAGGCTGTGCTGTAATCGCAGTAATCGTAGTTCTCTTGTCGTCAAACTGTCTCTAAAGCCAACCACTCCAACAGACAAATGGTTTCCCAACACTTTTACCGATACTCTAAAAGTTAAACATAAAAATACTTTCACATCAAACCACTATTTATATATACAGCCATTTCCCACTCATACACACAAAACATTACAAATAATTTCATAGAATTTTTAAATAAACTATTCTATTGAAAGCTATTTCGAGAGAGAGAGCGAGAGAGAGAGAGAGAGAGAGAGAGAGAGAGAGAGAGAGATTTCATAACTTTAAACTAAACTAATAATAATCATTACTTTGGTAATGGCTATAAAAAAAATGTTTCGGTCACAGAGTAGAGGACTATTATATTTTCCTAATTTTCTTAATTCATTTTAAAATTCTTTATAACAAAGTGTGAATCAGAAGAATATTTTCTTTTTCTTAAATAAAAGGTTTGACAACAGATTTAGTAATAAAATATAATGTGTTTTGAGTCAATTGACGTTAAATATAACTCAAAATTCCGAGAATATTGTGAAAACTATTTAAAGGGCATTGAATTTCAAATCATTAAGTCTATCGTTTTAAGAGATTGTTAAAAAAAACTCATACCTAAAATATGACCAAGATAATGAGGCGTTTTGTATTGAGCCTGCAAATCATTATCTCTTAAGGGTATCTAAAGGAAAGTTTTAGCAAGAAATTACAAATTATCTTGTTAATAAAAATAACGATCAAACAAATGCACTCACCCTTTAAAATCAATGCAATAGTCTCAACAATTGATTATGATATAAGCAAGTTAATGCGAATTTGTTGAAATTATTAATTTTTTTACATTTCTTTTTTGATTTAATGGGAAATTGCGATAAACTATTAACTATTAAATACAAAGAAATACATGTATTAGAGTAAATGTAAAAATGACGACAAATTATATTTGCAAACCCGATGACCTTCTTTTTTATTATATACCTTAATGTTAGAGACAAGCAGGCAGTCAACACACACATAGACATACAGACATGTGCAAAGGAGTATAGAGGAGGAACATTTATTCCAATCACAATTTTCTATTTGCCTTCAATTTTTTTAATTAATGCCTTCAAATGAATTTATAAGAAATTGATTTCTTTTATCTATTGATTTACTTAACTATTAATCTATTATTGCAATCAAAATAATATTTAGATTAATGTCTGGGTTACTTTTAATACTTTGAACAGATTTATCTAGATATAGATGAATGAATAAATATGGATTTCATTGCAAAAGAGGATTTTCCAATAAATAACTGCTTGCTAATTAGGTCTTATTATTTTTCAAGCTATTTTGGCTCTCAATAAGTTTGATTTAAAATAAAATTTTGCTTGATTCAGTCAATTTTATATAAAACTATATAAATGTTTCATCATTTGAGCACTTTTTAATTCACCCATTATATGAAGGCTAGTGTATTTCGTTTAGAACAAGGATGATTAATTTGGAGAGAGAGAGAGAGAGAGAGAGAGAGAGAGAGAGAGAGAGAGAGAGAGAGAGAGAGAGAGTAGAAAAACACTTAATTGTCCTTGGCCTTCAGATATCATAAAACAGTTTACTGTCAATGATTACGAATTATTCATATAATAATTTTCATAGACTTCCTGAGTGTTGGCTAATGACTGAATCAGTTCTGCAAAAAATATAAGAAACTCACAAAAACACAATAAATGCATTATTCTTGTGATTCATTTTCTGAATTTAATGCTCAACCAGTGGTTACTTTCACTGCAAAACACAAATCAATATAATTATATCTAAATATTATTCATATATTATATATTCTGTTGATCATAGATACCAATAAAATTCAAATTTTGCAAGATGATTCATCGTAATAACAAATCAGGGAGTAACACAAAGAAACTGGATATCAGTTTCATAATTTACAAGTTTTAAAAACCTAGAATACCTCAGTTTATGGAATTCTTCATTACCAGAATAGAAACATCTTGTAAAAATGATTAATAGCTTATGTCAAGGGATAAATTTATATAAATAAAACTTAATTAAAAATATAATAAAATATAATTACTAAACAAAATTAAAGCAGAATATGTTAATTGCTGAGCAAAAATTTTTATTTTTATCATGCAAATGAATTAAGTTCACACGATTTTTTTAATAATCAAAACTACTCTTGGAGACAATACTTTACTATTTCATATGTAAATTGAAACTATCTAAAAATATTAGTAAATGAACTTTAAATATACGACTTTCAAGAAATTGTAGATAAAAAACAATTAAGATATAAGATAACAAAAATCCTTCAGTTATTCAACATTTCTTATTTTGAATTAAAATCGAGGGAATCTAAAAAATTGTGTAATTAAATGATCATTAATTCAATTTAATATTACCAATGAAAAAATTAAAGGACTTTCAGAAAACCATAACTTTGAGCTCCGGTGTAAATGGGTTTCTCATGGAAACAGAATTTATTTTTGTTTCAACCAGAACAATTCAGTAAAGGTTAGGCAAGATGAAATTTGTTTTGAACACTAAGTATTGTCAAAATAAAGAAGTTAAAGAAAATATTAAATGTATTGAAGTGACTATCATTAGGTTTTTGTAGACTTTTGACTACAATTTGATTGATTTAAGATATATTGTGTGAGTAATTGACAAAAGAGAATAAAACTAAATATTATTATAATTGCAAACAATGATTGAAATCCAAAGTCAAACATATTTTAGACTTTTATTCTTGTTATTCAACACAAAAAATTATTGTTTCGGTTCTTTACTCAAATCAAATGTTTTCTAACAAAAAACGTTAAACCAATTGAATCTATTTTCCAGAAAACAATTTCAAAATAAAGTCAATTATTGTTTTATTTTTATTCATGACATTGAGATAGAAGTGCAAACTTACAGATGTTAGGCCTCTTTTTATGAGTTGTCTATATTTTTAATACTGTTATTAAAATGCATTTCAGATCTGATGTGAATTAATAACAAAAGAAGAAATAAAACTAAAATACAAATTATTTTTAATTCCATTTTTGCAAAAAAATGGAATATATGCGATTGGGCAAGTTGTACCCCCCCCACCCCCACCATTGTTGCGAAAATTTCAAAAAAATATTGCAAAATA
>JAQGCE010000616.1:0-11389 GCA_034699185.1 Eupelops torulosus
TTTTTATTATTTGTATTTAAGATTATTTATTAGAGAATATATGAACCCTTTGTTGTTATTTTTAGCTAATCTTTTGATTCATTGAATTTGTTTTAAATTTGTTTATATCTAATGTTTAATAACACAAAACAAAAGATAGACTTTTCTTATCGACTGAACAGAACAGCAATTAATTCAAATGAAGTACTGATTGAATTTCGCCGAATTTCAACGATCAGATTATTCAGTTCTTGGAATTTAAATCAGTCTCAAGAGTGTCAGTGCGGGTGAGGAATGACTTACTGTTACAGTGAAACGAAAAGTTAGGGCTCTTATCATATGTTGACTCAACTCATATCACAGTTATATTAAATTTGTTATTCATTTTCAGATGTTTTGCAAAATTGTTATACATTTACTTTTCGATAATTATTTTCAAAATAATCTTAATTCACAATAATTGAAGCAATTTATAGAAAGGTATAAATATATACAAATATTGAAGTTGTGCATGCTAAAAATCTCTATAATAGAGATAACAATAATTGTAGTTGCTTTCAATTATCTAGCAATTTGTTAACAACACTCCGTTATTACAAACGAAAATGCAATCATTTAAACTAATATGTGTAGGGTAAATATAGTTTATTACGGATTATACATTAATCAATGAAATTTAGCTTGCTAGGTCAACTTAGAATATTATAATTTAAACGAAATAACAGGCAACTCCATATTAATTACCTTATAATGAATGAAGAATTAAACTCCTGGGTAACATTTGGCAATAATTAGGAAACTAAGGTTTTTATTAGTAATCGTTTTGTTCATAACTTACCAAAAAAAACAATTTCTAAAAAAATGTGAAAAAGTGTTTGAAAGTAAACATTACTTACTTTTTTGATTGAAATGAAAGATAAACTGTTTTTAGTTCAATAAAATTTGTATAAAAAAGTGAAGGAATAGTTTGAATAATATATTTGAATGGAAGGGCAGAGGTTTGAGAACTTTTGCCATTTGTTTGATTCAGTCATGCGTTTCCCAGTCAGAGGTCTGGCTATTTTTTGATACTTTTTTTCAATAATTGCAATGTTGTGCCAATCAATTCATATCAGTTGACATCAGATATACTTAATTTCAAGCTTTCATTTCACACAAAAATTATTTATTTATATGACTTATGATTCATAACGTTATGAAATATTATTCAACAAAACATTAAATTCTGAGAAAACCAACAAAAGGTGTGAATACATAAAATTCAATCGATTCTCACTTTTATTACAAACAAAGTAAAAATTTGTATAAAAATTTCAAAATAAAAAGAGATTTCTTTCCATTTTAATGAAATCTATGGGTCCGGCGGATAGATCTTAATCAGATGCTTGGAAGTGGACGGGTATCCCGTGACTGGACATCTATTATTCTCTTTTAAGTGATTGATTATACAGGAGTAACAAAACACGAATCTGTGATAATATTATAACAATTATCATAAAATCAAAACTAGAAATTCAAGAGAAGACATACCCACTGGTCATAAGTGCGGTGTCGTTCTCACGAGTTTTTAGACATATCGGACACAATTCCGATGGAATTTCGATATCAATCTTATTAATTAAAATTAATATTTACGTAAATTATATTAATTTTTAATATTTTCTCTGAAGAGCTACCTTTTTAGGTGGGGGTGGAATAGGAAGGGGTGCAAAACTAGTTGTTGAGTTATCGCTGGAGTACCAGAAATCCAAGAATTGAATGAAAAAAGCGCTGACAGACAAACCAATTGTGAAACCTTTGGCTAACAGTTTGGTTGTAGTCATCGAAAGTCTACCGAAATATGAGAACCAATCTATATTTGGATCGATTAACTCAAGAGGTTGTCTCTGTTCTCTCAAATCCTTGTCCTCCAAATTAATTAACCGAACGCTTGAAAGCTTCAAAAGCGGTGAATAATATATGTTTTGGCCGACGGTATAACTGATCTGATAATAGAGTTCAAACAAATGACAAATCGTACGAATAGTTGGATAGCTTTCGACAAACAATTTGCTTAACATTTTTGTATCACTTCTGGACTGAGTGTCAATTAATTTCAATTTCAGATTCTCATAAAAAGTATTGATTTTACTCTTCATATAAGGAAATACTGACAGCAATACTAAGGAAGAGTAAAATTGTCTTCGATTGAGACCAGAGTTTGATTCACTCGAAACCCTTTTTAGGGAATAAAAATGTTCAGAAAAGGAAGCGCTGAAAGATCTTAAATGACTTAATTGGACACAAATGTCAAATAAGAGGTAAATTTCGTCGAAATATTTGAATAAAAAATAAAATTTTTGGCTATTATTGGAGTATAATATCTGCGGAGAAAAAACAAAATCAAATTTTCTAAACATTTTATGATTTATTCAAAGGATGAGACATACATTCTTCAGATGATTGGCAGCTCTTCTAAGACCAGTGGCCAGACTTTGTTGCGCCAAAACTTCAAATATCGATGGATTTGTATTTGAGTCGATGTCTAAATGACTGTTTGTCTGATTGGCCACAAAAGAAGACATATTTTTTTAAAATCAGATGAATACCAACTAATTATTGGCAAAATTTTTTTAAATGAATTAAAGTTATGTTTAAATTGACAACAAATCCCAAAATGTTTACAAACTATTAGTGAACTCTGTTGTCACAGAAACTAAGTTTTGTTGATAACAAGGTTTTTCAAATTAGATAGATTCATCTATTCTTAGGAATTATTAAATAAGCATTATAAATTTGTTTAAATGGGTTATATTCACCAAATTATATATAAATTAACAAAAAGCTAAACATTTCAAAACATTAAAGTTGAGTCCAGCAAAATAATCTTTATTCAGATTTAATTTAAATCTGATTTGATATTTAATAAATAAAAAATGTTTCCTATATTATCGTCTTTAATAAGACGACAAGTTTTTAATCATTTAAAACCTTTAAATCAAATTAAATTCAATTCACAAAAGTCTCAAATTTTGAATCAAATCAATGAAAGTAAGAAAATATTAATTTAATTAAATATCGAAATATATTTAATGAGAATATTTAATCAGAATCTTTGATCGAAGACTTAATGAGAAGATTATCACTCAGTTCTCACAATCGGAGCAGTAATTTGGGAACAACAGAGACTAACAGGTGGTGGGAAACACAGGTTCGGGAGTTGGCGACACCCCAACAATGGGAAGAGCAGCGCCTTCTTTACAGATTTCATGAATGCGGACCCAAAATAAGAACAAAACGAAGACATCCTTTGAATAATAAGCCACAAATGAAAGGAATAGTTTTGAAGACTTTGATTAAGAAACCAAAGAAACCGAATTCCGCGAATCGGAAATGTGTTTTGGTTCGGCTCACGAATGGTAAGGAAACGGTGGCATTCGTGCCGGGAGAGGGACATAACCTTCAGGAGCACAGCATAGTTCTCGTCCAGAAAAAGAGGGTCAGAGATGTCCCCGGACTTAAGCTTAGGGTCATTCGGGGCGCTTATGATTGCGCTCATGTCGTTAAAAAGAGTGGATAGTTTCAGTTAATGACAACTTTTAAACATTTTAATCAATTATTTAAATTAATTTTAATTGAATTAAACAAACATTAAAATAGTTTTTGTTTCACAAACAATACATTCGTTTATAACTTAACTTTAGTTTAATCTAAACATTAATTGCAATAAATATTATTAAAAATAACGAAATTTATAATAAAATCGAAATTACAGTCATATATGGATTTTTTAAAGTTATAGTTAAAGAATAATTTAAACCAATGTTTTCATAATTTGTTACTATTCAATGAAAAATAGCATCGTTATTTTAAAGTTAGGGATATTTTAAACTAATTGACCCTGCCCAACTCGCTTTAAAAAATCCATATATGACTGTATTTTCAAAAACTTGTTTTGTTTGAGAATTTGGTTGTATTTCAACTAAATTTGCGATCATTTTGTTTCAAAAAAATGAGAATTAGTTTTCTTTATTGAGATTTTCATTTGAGTCGATCCCTTCCTCTTTTGTCTCGAAAAGAGATGCAATCTCTTCGACACAATCATTGTTCTCAACATCTGGTATCTGTGCGGGACATTCAAAGTGAACGCAATGGAAGACCTCATTAGCGCTGTTATAAGTGCCAACAATCCTAATGAAAACGACTGGCCTTCTTGGGAAACGTAGAAGTTGCCAGGACCGACAGAACTCTTTGCGTTTGTCGGCCACTATATGCCAGTTCTGTTGGTCTACAGAGACCTCCACATAATAACTGTACGAACGTTTGTCGGTATCCCAAAGCAAAAGACGCATCGAATCGATCATAAATGGTTGGGAGAGTTGAACCACAATCGCACCGCTGCCCAACTGATGACAGGTATATCCAGTGTCCCAGTCGTAGTTCTCCCAATCGCCTACTCATTCAACAATAGCTTTAATTTAGTTGTCATTCAAAACAATTCAATGAGAAATAAACAAACCATTAATTAATGCATTTCTGGTACGGCTGACACCTTCAATGACCAGAGCACTACTTCTAATGGAGGCCACGTTATAACTGGGCACTGGAAATGAAAAAAGATTGAAAGTTAGAATAATTGACAATAAGTGACGATTGAATTATATACCGAGTAATCCTCTGTCGACTTCAAACTTCTTATTAGTGAACATACACTCAAAGGACACGACATGAAAGACACGGTTAAGACTGTTATGTGTACCGACTAATCGGATATATTTGGCCACTCGGGCCTGAAAGTAAAGGTATTGCCACGAACGGCATAAATACTGTGTGTGATCTATGACTCTGACCCAGTCTTTCATATCCATTGAGACTTCAATATAATAAGAGTAGGCTCTCATGTCTTTATCCCAAAGAAGGACTCGAATGTGATTTATGATGCTTTGCATTCCCAAAGCGATGAGTATTCCCTGTCCGGAGTTGTCATCGATATGGTGTCGGGTAAACCCACGCTCCATATCATAGCTGAGAGTGTCCCCATCCAATAGTGCGGTTCGATTCTCACCATGCAATACCTGTGCGTTAAACCGGGTGCAAGCAACATTTTGTTCAGGGAGAAGGCATCCCCTATAATTGAGTTCAGTATCGCGGGACTGACTCTTGGCCTGAATAGCATCCAAAATGTCGTTCGGATCCACTAAACCAGAGTTGCGAACGATTGACAGCAAATCATTTGTTGAAATCAATGGCAATCGAATGCAAGACATTATTTCTGGACTCGAATTTCGTTGACTCCATTCACAGACGGCGCGAAAAATGTCGATCTCAGGCGCACAGAATGAATCTCTACTAATCATCTCTTTTAAGGTGGAGACCGACAAACTATAGAAGGATTCACTCTGAATAACGTCCTGCGCCTGTCTGTCAATAAAAGTGCGACAAACGTCTGCTAATTGTGACAATTGGAAGAGATTTGCCGTATCGTAAATAATGCATACATTTCTGATGGACAGCACATTCTTAAGATAATCGGAAATGGCGTCTTCCAGTTCTATAAATCCGTATTCATGAGACAAACAGAATATTTCCAAAATCGTCTCTTCTTTGAAACTCTTGAGTTGAATGTGACCGCAATACAGATATTTCAGTAGATATTTGAAAGCCTGAAGAGATGTCACTTTAATCTCAATGTCTGTTTCCTGGGATTCTTTCATTCCTCCATAGAGTAGAGCCCGAAAGTAATCACTTCTGGCGGCCAACAGTATTCTATGTGCCGGTAATCGTTGTCCATCCACTATAAGAGTTATGTCACTAAAGGTTTCACTCAAATAAAGTGAACTCAAATTGTCCGACAAAAGCGAAATGTGATTCACTTCACCCAAAGACGCCTCAGTTGATGAAGAACTGGACGAAGACTTCGGGTGAATATCACTCATTGCAGATCCGAAATATATTCTTTAAATATAAAACAAACGAATCAAATGATTATTTGGAAAACACTGCAATTTATGACAATTTTGACCCAATTTAAAGATTATTTTGATTTCACTGTAAATGTCAGAAAAAGTTTCGTTCATTAAAGACGACAATTATTTCTCTTAACGTTTATCACATTTTCAACACTTTTTTGCTCAAAATATTAAAAGACTATAACTTTGGGATTAATTTAAAGATACGTTACTTTTGGATACTAAATGTGACTCATTTTTAATGACAATGTTTTTATTTATCTTTGGATTACTTCCACGTTATAATTGATTCAATTTTATTAAATTCAGTTTAAATTATTAATTAACCCAATTTCAATACCAGAAAAATGTCCACAAACTTTTCAATCCGTGATCGACAAAAAGGTGAGAAATCAGTACATTTTATTTGATTTTCAATCAAATAATTAACCGGTTTTTGAGTCCAAATATCATTTAATCGATATTTTCTTTTTTATCTTCAGATGGAATGAAAACAATTTTAAATTTGAATTCACCGCTGAGTAAGTCCTCAAATACTGAACCCGTTTGGAAAGTATTCGTTTACGACCGATGCGGTCAAGACATCGTTTCGCCACTACTTTCGGTCAAAGAGTTACGCGAATTGGGAATCACTCTTCACATGTATTTCTTCTCATTCAATACCCAAATGGTTTTTAATGAATTCCTTAATTTTAGGCAATTACACAGCGATAGGGATCCTATTCCTGACGTCCCGGCCGTCTATTTTCTTCTTCCCACTGATGAGAATATAATGAGGATCTGTCAGGACTTCCGTAACCAACTCTACGATCATTATTACCTAAACTTCATTAGTCCGGTCTCCAGACAGAAATTGGAAGATTTGGCCACTGCCGCACTTCAGGCCAATTGTTCACATTCTGTAACCAAAGTTTATGATCAGTATATGAACTTCATATCACTCGAAGACGATATGTTTATTCTTAAACAACAGGACAAAGAACTCATCTCTTATTACGCAATCAATAGAAGCGATGTTAAGGACACAGAAATGGAGTCAGTTATCGATAATATAGTGGACAGTCTGTTCTCAGTGTTCGTTACTATGGGAGTCGTACCCATAATTAGGTCTCCCAAAGGAAATGCCGCCGAAATGGTGGCCGAAAAGTTAGACAAAAAAATCCGAGAAAATCTGAGGGACGCCCGCAATAGTCTCTTCAATGGCGGCGATCTTTTTGGAACTAATGTGTCCCTCACTTTTCATCGGCCTCTTCTCGTAATTTTAGATCGAAATATGGATATGGCGACACCCCTTCACCATACCTGGACATATCAGGCATTGGCACATGATGTACTCGATCTCAAATTGAACCAGGTCCGCATTGATGAGTCTGACAAGTTTTCGCCGACGGCCTCAAAATCAAAAAAATCAAACTTCAAAATATATGATTTAAACCCATCCGACAGATTTTGGGAACAAAACAAAGGAAATCCATTTCCACAGGTGGCAGAAGCTGTACAGGAAGAGCTTGAGGCATACCGTTCCTCTGAAGAAGAGGTAAAACGTCTAAAGAGTGAAATGGGTTTAGACGGAAATATTGCAGACGAAGCCATATCTCTGTTGTCGGACAATACGGCCAAATTGACGACAGCCGTTAGTTCCCTACCGGAGCTCTTAGAGAAGAAACGTCTGATTGATTTGCACACAACGATCGCTACTTCAGTCTTAGATCACATCAAAACTCGAAAACTCGACATATATTTTGAGATCGAAGAGAAAATTATGTCGAAAGCAGTATTAGATAAGTCACCCCTCGAACTGATTATTGATCCGAACGCAGGCCTAACATCTGATAAATTACGACTTTTCATCATTCAATACCTTTGCAGCTCACCTGCTCTGAGTGACACAGAATTGACGCAATATATGAATGAACTGCAAGTTGTCGGCTGTGATCTAAATCCTTATCAATATATAAAACGGTGGAAAAAATTGAGTAAACTCTCACTTTCGGACAGTCAGTATGTATTTCATTCGGGCGGTGGCACCAAAACCGTTAGTATGTTTTCAAAGCTCATGTCTCAGGGCTCGCAGTTTGTTATGGAAGGGGTCAAGAATTTAGTGGTCAAAAAGCATACTCTTCCCATCACTCGAATAGTGGACGCATTAATGGAAATGAAATCCGTTCCCGAATCAGAAGAATACCGATATTTTGACCCAAAATTGCTTAAAGTCGTGGACTCTGTTTCCAACCGAAACCGAACACCATTTCAAGACGTGAGTCAATTCGTGTGCTTTTGATATTTCAGACTATTTTTATTTTAAACCAATTATCAAAAGTAGTCATAAAATTAATGGATTAGATATTATTTCATTCAGTCTTTTCTCAGATTTCAAGTAAAACAATAGTGCAGTCGTTATATCACATAAATAATTAAAGGATTTATTATTTTATTTGCAAATTAATAGCTTTTACCGCTTTATTGCAAAACAATTATTGAGATCTATTGAAACGTTATTTAAATCCAAACAAACATAATATGTGTTCAAAAAGTGCGAAAACATTGCTTTCAATTTAAATATCAATCGGAATATTTTATCGAAAGAGGAATCGCAGTTACATAATTAAGTTGCTTGTTTATTTAAGTATTAGCTAAGAACTATATATAGCTTATTCTTCAATAGACTATGAACTTGGATTCCTATTCAAGGCATTTGTTTATTCACTGATTTTTATTAAAGTTTAAGGAATTTTTATTGATTTGTCAGTCGTTTCGTTGGTTTTATTGCAGTTTTGAATTTCAAATATATATAATATATTTATATTTAACTTTTATTTTTATCGAGTTATGAATTATAACTGTTTGAGAAAAAGGTATTTTTTAATCACTTATTGACGTGTTTTTCAAGAAAACTATTTGACTGAAAAAACTGTTTTTCAACGATTCTATCAAAACAGAGATTTTTATTTATTAAATATTCATTTATTTGACGAAAATTTTTAATGAATTTTATATTTAGATGAAAATTGCATTTTTCTATTGGTTCGAAATTTTAAACCAATGTTTACCCTGAGCCTTGAGTTCTATCTCCAACTTTTTTCTTCTCCTTTAATGCAATCTTCAA
Source organism: Eupelops torulosus (assembly GCA_034699185.1). Lineage (NCBI taxonomy): Eukaryota > Metazoa > Arthropoda > Arachnida > Sarcoptiformes > Phenopelopidae > Eupelops > Eupelops torulosus. The sequence goes on from JAQGCE010000616.1 coordinate 9,034, forward strand.
TAATAATAATAATAATATATTTAACATAAATCTTATGTAATATTATATTGGATTCAATTGGATATGTCTTTTAATTACTGTTTTTTAAGTACTTGATATCGAATTTTCGCTAAAATTTGTTTAATTATTTGTGAAATGTTAGGCCATTGTATTTATGGTCGGCGGAGGAAATTATATCGAATACCAGAATCTCGTAGACTATTGTAAAGTGAGTGACATTTACTTAGATTTGAATTTGATTTTTAAATATCTATTTTTGTGTCTTATCTTCAGAACAAATCCAAATCATCGCCAAAACGAATACTTTATGGAACCACTGATTTAATGAATGCCAACCAATTCCTTTCCCAACTTTCAAAGTTAGGCCAAGAAATCTGAATTAAAAACATGTTTTAAAGAGATTTTTAATTAAAATTTGATTTTTTTAATTTGATTGTTTGTTGGGACCATAATTACAATAATAATAATAATAAAGTTATTGTTTATTAATAATTAATATTATATAATATTTTTCTTGTGATCAGAATTTATATAAAATTAGAAGAATATTAAAGATTTTAAGTTAAAAGTTATACACAATTATTGCGATTTTGTATAAATCAATATTAAAAACAAGACTTCAATCGCTTTCTATTAAAATTTAATGTATTTATAGTTTATACCGAATTTTATTAATCATTTCTCTCTTTATTTTAAATTATTTATTCACAAAATTATTCATTATTTTGATTAAAAAGATTTTCTTAAATACATTTTGAGAATCAAATTTACAAATAGATTGAGTTTTTTGTCAGTTTTAGCACTTATTTGTTTGTGTGTGAAGTGACTCCAAATTTGGTCAAACACTCAATAAAAAAAAAGGTTTTTATTTGAATAAAGTTTTTTTTCGCTTTTCGACAATTTGTTTATTTTTCTATTCAATAGACTGCTTGGCTTCAAAACACACTTCACTTTTCTCTGAGCCGTCTCTCCCTCTCTCTATCTTTTGTAATAGGATTTGAATGTTCTCTCTCTTTCTCTTTGGCTGTGATGTGAAATGCGTTGAATGATTGCGTTCAACGATTCACTAATATTTCAAATAGTATTCAGTCTTAAAAATATAGATAACATCTAAAGAATGAGAACAGAAAAGAAAAGTTTATACGAAATTCCATCGAAAAATTCCTTCGACTGACTCTTCTGTTCTCTATTGTGTTGTCAAATGTTTGAAGCAATGAGTGGCCAAAAGATTGTTTCATGTCCTCTCTCTCTCTCTCTCTCTCTCTCTCTCTCTCTCTCTCTCTCTCTCTCGCACTCCCTCTCCTCTTCTCTCTCGTGATACTAATCAGTGAAACTCTTATGATATATAAGATATACCGAATGAGTGGCTCTAACTTCGAATACCACTTAAAATGCTTTGAATTTTTAAGCAAAAGCAAATCCTGAACTCTTATATGTTGTTTCCGATTCTCATATTATTTGCAAAATTAATTTCTTTACTGTTTTTGTAATAATAATAATAATAATAATAATAATAATAATATGATCAACAGTTATAGGATTTGAAATATTCACGAAATTGGTTTATGATTTTAACATTGAGCATGCTAAATTTCATCCTTCAACATAAATGGAAAGTTTTGAAGAAAACAGATTAAAATAACTGATTAACAAAGTATTGAATTCCTAAAGTCTAGGGCTATGTTGTTGTCTGAGTCTATACTTTCAATTCATAACTTTCTTCAATCAATTAATGATTTTGTTTGAAATTCTTTCGTAACATTTGATCGGATGAACTGATTTTTACTTTAAACTCAATTAAAATTTATGTCTTTTGAAATGAGAGCAAACTATTCGTTAAAAAGTGAAATAATAATTAAATAATTATTAGACAACCGATTGGTTTAATTGAGAATCGATTGGATTTTATTAAATATAATTCTGTTGACTACAGAATCTAAAAAAATTCCAAATGTTTTCAATAATAATAAACTTATTAATAATTTATATAAAATATAAGATAAGCACCGCCTCATTGGCTCAGAATTATATTCTATTTAATTCTGAAATAATGTTTTTTCTTTTCTGTCATTTGGCGTAAAAACGTTTGGCATTGAAGGCAATGAAGGGCTAAAATATGCCACAATTCCAGGTGTTATAGCAGTGCTCACAACTCAATACTTTTTGTTGAAAAATATTTTCTCCGCCGCGTAATAAACGATCAAATCTTTCATTAATTCATGTAATAAATTATTTTGCGATCAAAATAATGATCAAAAAGTCAAGGACTTAAACATTGAGAGAGAGAAAGAGGGAGGGAGAGGGAGAGGGAGAGGGAGAGGGAGAGAGAGAGAGAGAGAGAGAGAGAGAGAGAGAG